>CM042559.1:4085000-4227500 GCA_023630585.1 Cranoglanis bouderius
CACCCCCAAAGCATAATGTTCTCACCTCCATGTTTGACGGTGGGGATGGTGTTCTTGGGGTCATAGGCCGCATTCCTCCTCCTCCAAACACGGCGAGTTGAGCTGATGCCAAAGAGCTTGATTTTGGTCTCATCTGACCACAACACTTTCACCCAGTTCTCCTCTGAATCATTCAGGCAAACTTCAGATGGGCCTGTACATGTGCTTTCTTGTGCTTTTCTAGATCTGCATCACTACAGGACGTAGTTCCTGCCTGTATAAAAGACACCTGGGAGCCAGAAATCTTGCTGATTGATGGGGGATCAAATACTTATTTCACTCATTAAAATGCAAATCAATTTATAACTTTTTTGAAATGCGTTTTTCTGGATTTTTTTGTTGTTATTCTGTCTCTCACTGTTAAAATACACCTACCATTAAAATTATAGACTGATCATTTCTTTGTCAGTGGGCAAACATACAAAATCAGCAGGGGATCAAATACTTTTTTCCCTCACTGTATATACCATATGAAAAAGTTACTCTGCTAGCTCATCGGTTTATTGTAAACATGCAGTCGCCTTCATAGTTGCTTGTCAAGAGGTTGGTTTGAATACATGTAACAGAATATTATCCTCAACACTATCTGGACATTGTTTTAACTCACTTTTCCTAAAAAAAAAAAAAAAAAAAAAAAAAAAAAAGAACAACCGAGTGCATAAGGAATAAACAAGCTCATTATGCAGGACAAAGAATAATGCAAGCAATAAGCTGAATGTTGAAAAAATTTACAAGATCAATGGTCCAAAGCACACATAGGATGCAGGTGGAATGGCATCAGACACAGATGAAAATAATGTCTCCACTGAGTTTGGAGGGTAGAGTCTTTCTAATGCAGTATGCACAATAGGACCGAGACGGAATTCTCCTAGAACGTAGGAGTTGTATTCTTTTTCTACCCATGAACATATTTTAATGTTCCTATATTACCACTGACCACAATAACCAAATGGGGACCAAGCACGTACTATTTTACAACAGGATGAGATGAAAGAATGTGGACAATTCTCCTATCTGGGTAAGATCACACAGGAGTTGAATTGGAGTATAAATAAAAGGAAATGGTGCATCTGCCTCAGAGGAATTCTGCATCCTATAGAGTGAGAAAACTGATATTTATATGTGCATGTCTGTGTCACATACAGCTGAATATAAAGCCATAATCTGTAACTGGCCTGAAATTGTTTGTTACTATTGAAATCACAACAATCTTCATTATGAAGTATGTATTAAATGACACTAAACCTAACCAGGAAATATACTGATATCACATTTAATCCTTTGAATGGGAACTTAATTTGGTCCGGCGTTATGAACTGGCCTCAGCAGTCTGCATTAATAGTCTCTCTCTGTTTCAAGTTTAGGCTTTGTTCAATAGTTTCCAATCATTTCTTTGATAATAACCCCTAGTCTTGACTTTTGCCTCTTTATTGCTTTTGAATTTGCTTGTTGACTGCTGATATGGCCTCTGCTATGAACTTTGATCATGAGTCTCAGATTGTTATTAAATACTTTGAGAACTCCCACTCTTGTTTGTTACAGAAGACTTCATTGCTCAAGGACACACCAACCTGGCATGTCACATGGCAACAATAGCACATGGTTATTAAGGTCCAGTTTCCTTGATTTGGTTTAAGTCAGTGGAATCTCCCTTGTCTGTCTTTCTGAGTATACCTGCTAGGTATTCATTCCCCTGAGGATTTCCTGCTCCAGTACCACATTTATTTGCAGCATGTACTAGGACCACAGCCAGAAGAGAGAGGCTTACTGAGTTACCCCAGGCTTATCAGTGAGGCATGAGACTGGGCATATGGCCTATGGACTGAAAATGGAAAAAACTCATGGTGCCCATGGTGATGATTTTGAAGCATTTTTTCTGAGAGGCTACATGCTGCCAGTCAATCCAACCCTGGCTCCTGTGTAGGGCGGACTTGCTATTAGCAGCCAAAATTCAGATGTTGTACCTGAACAGCAGCTCCTACTGTTTAGCCTGCAAGGAAGCTGCACTGCCAGCAAACAAGTTCCCTGACTCACCTCCCTTTTTTTCTTTTATATCTCTCCTGAATGCCTATTGAATGGCATCCTGATATATTCTTAATAACTAATTTCATCATTCACACTCTTTTCTACATAGACATTCATGTAGCTGTACACACAAATACATGCACACACACTTCATTACTGGCCTGTTGAATTTTACCTTGAGCTTTCTATAACTTCTCTCATTACCTGTAGAATGCTGAACCATTTGTCCAAACACACCTACACACACAGGCAATGTGCCAGAAACAACTGGCAATGTGCCACTAAAGGCATGATGTTAAATAGACATTTAATGAGTCAGCTGAAGGTCTGTGTGTGTGTGTGTGTGTGTGTGTGTGTGCGTGTGTGTCTCCTAAGCTATCCCATAGCAGCTTGTCAATTAATGTGTCCAGATTGTGTGCACTTAAATTTAGTCTGCACTTTGTGTATATTTTATTATGTTCTGCATAGACTTAAATGTATATGCTATATTTTTATGAGTAAAATATACTGTATATCCATATGCACAGTTTTATTATCTATACTGGGTCCTGACCCAGGGAATCCGGGGATGCTTGGCTTTTAAATTTTGGACATGTTTCAAAAGTTGTATAATCATAAACGTACTTCCAAATTAGGCACAAATTTGACCCAACGGTGGCACTACAGCATTGCCAGCACTTGGCCCAAATTTGGTCAGAATGTTCCTTAGACTCTCCCTAATCAGTGTGACAAATTTCACAACGTTTTACCACACGGTTCTATGGGCCGCCATAGACACCCTAGCCAGAAGAAGAAGAAGAAGAAGAAGAAGAAGAAGAAAAACCTAGAATGACAATAGAAATAGTTCACTTAAGTAGAAGGAAACCTAGGAATGCATTTCAATATAATATATGCTTTGTCCAAAAGAGAAGACAGTCACTTTGATGCCTTGCTGCCAGTGCTGTCTCATAGGTCAGTGTGAGACACACTTCAAAGGCAGCAATATTTTATAATGTTGGCAAGATCTGACATATGCTAAATGATGCTAACCCCAAAAGCTTAATCTAGAGAGAGTACTTGTGCACATACTGCCCTTGTTTTTTTTTCCAGACGGGACACTGTACCTGAGCTGACACACAGGATTATGGGATATGTAGGACAACATAGGATACATATACTCACTGTGCACCTAAGGAACACCTGTCTGTTCATGCAATCAGCCAATGATGTGGCAGCAATTCAAAGCATAAAATCATGAAAATCACTGAAACTGTACAGTTGAAGAGATCAGATGATGTTCTTAAATTGGTAATCTTAAATCTATCCAGTTACAGTGAACCTGTGCCCACTGTAGTCTCAGGGGGCTTTTACACTGGCAGTTTAGTCCAAAACAGAGCATGGATTTCATGAAAAATTGGTAATGTGAAAGCTGTCATGTGGACCGGGGAAGCACACTGTGGTACCGAACCTGAAACTATCTGCAGGAGGTGGTCAGAGTTCGGTTGCACTGGAACTGTGCTGTAATTCCCGTGAGTGTGAACACAACTCGTACTCGGGTCCACACTTGTTCAGGAAGTAAAGTAACCTGTGCATGTGTTTTGGCTGATGACGACATCATTAGTTTCCACAACACAAGTGTACCATGAGTGACAGGGGATTTCGTAGGAGGCAAAAGAGGTCCACTGCTGTACATAATATCTGCTGTGTATAATTGCACCAAAATAATAAAAAAGCAAAACATATGGTGAGCCGTGTTGTGTTTTCGATGTGCATTTGTGATGACGTAAGATGAACGCAAATGCACCAGGGTTTGATAGAATCAAGTGAGTCTGAAACCAGACCAACGCTGCCGGGGGTGCCGGGATCAATTGCACTCAGATTCGGACAGCAGCAAATGTGCCCAGTGTGAAAACGAACTCAGATTCTTGGTTGACAAGAGTGAAACCTGATGTGGTCTTTTGCTGTTGTAGCCCATCCGCCTCAAGGTTGGAGATCTAATGTGCCCCCCCCCAATTGCAGGTATGCAATTCATAGCATGAGATTGTGAGATTATACTATGCATTAAATTTATACAGTATAAAATGCATATTCACTATATATTATGTATGTAAATATTATGAATGTATGAAGGTATGCCTGCTGCTTTATAGTGCTGTATATTTAGCACTCATATGTTCTGCTGTGATGTTCCAGTTGTTCTATGTAGTTAGTGTACAATGTAATAATTGTATTGTACTGCACTGATGTCTTTACTGGCACTGCAACTTCGCACTTGTCCTACTCTTGCCACACATTTCGCATGCACTTTACACAGCCCTATGTTCCCTTATTTGAAAATTGCTACCTGGAGGTAAGATATTTTCTCCTACTGTATACATAAAGACCTGTGCATAAGCCTTAGGCACTTCTAAAGAAATTCTTGAAACTTCTAAAGAAAGGAATTTACTACATACCTACTATATAAAGTGTTGAAATAATTACTTTATTAAGCAGTAAACATTAACAGTAACATCCATCCATCCATTTTCTGTAATGCTTATCTTACACAGGGTCAAGGGGAGCCTGGAACCTATCCCAGGGGTACAGGCAGGGGAAACCCTGGATGGGGTCATTAACAGTAACAGTAAAACAAAACATTTAAATCAAATTATAATGTGCGTTTACATTTAACACAGAGATTCTCTGTGGTGGTGCAGGTTTCTAAGAAAATTAGCTGAGGGGTTGTTCCAGGCTTCTTGGAAAACTTCTTACAGTTCTTTTGGCACTACAGGTAAAAATCTCATACAGCCTTTATGATGTCTTTATCAGAAATCTTCTTGACTTTACTAACAACTTCGTGCTGTAGACGGCAGCTTGTATTTTGAAACACAACAGGAATAACACATTTTCTAAAAGTTATACCTACTGTATGTTCACTTGTGTATGTTCAGTAAGGAAGTGTCTCACACCATACAGAGTGTACTCACTTATTAAGATGGAGCTGATTTCCCAGTACAACAACCTATTTTTAAAGTTTAGGATGACGCAAAGATTTTCATGAATCTATTCAGTTTGATAACTGTCTGGAGTGGTTCCTGTTCCTGTTCCTGATATGTATGTATCTATTCTTGTTTCCATGACCCACAACTGAATTAATGCCTGTGTCCAAAATGGTGCCCTACACTCTATTCCAGACAGACTGTAAAAATAATTGGTATTCTGTATGATCTAGGCTACATTGTTTACATCAGTAACCCTAAGCAATGCATGGTGGGCTTTCATGAACACACTTGATGTTCTCCATTATGACAACAAATTGGCAAAACTATCAGAACTGTGCACTATGTAGGGTGCAGTTTTAGGCAAAACAAATGTAACCCCTACTTTCCCTGTCTCTCAATGTCATATTCTGTGCTTTCATTATGGTTCCTTCATCTATGTGTGTAATCACACAGCAGGGTTGTAAATGAGAGAATTACCACTGGACCCTAGCTTTGATTTCGAACAGGGGGCACCACTGGTATCTGACCCCAAGCCTATTTTAAACAAGAATGAAAGGCATGTCTTTAGAAAAACACATAAACAAATAAACATACAGTGCCCTCCACTAATATTGGCACCCTTGGTAAATATGAGCAAAGAAAGCTGTGAAAAATTGTCTTTATTGTTTAATCTTTTGATCTTTTGCTAAAAGAATTCACAATAATACTTTGCTCTCATGGATACTGAACAATTGCAAACAAAACACAGGTTTATATATATAAAAAAATCTTTGTTAAATATAGGTGTGCAACAATTATTGGCACCCTTTTAGTCAATACTTTGTGCTACCCCCCCTTTGCCAAGAGCCTTCTCCTATAATTCCTGATGAGGTTGGAGAATACATGGCAAGGGATCTGAGACCATTCCTCCATACAGAATCTCTCCAGATCCTTCAAATTTTGAGGTCCACGCTGGTGGACTCTCGTCTTCAGTTCACCCCACAGGTTTTCTATGGGTTTCAAGTCAGGGGACTGGGATGGCCATGGCAGAACTTGATTTTTTGGTCAGTAAACCATTTTGTGTTGATTTTGATGTATGTTTTGGATCATTGTCCTGCTGGATGATCCAACTATGACCCATTTTAAGCTTTCTGGCAGAGGCAGTCAGGTTTTCATTTAATATCTGTTGATATTTGATAGAGTCCATGATGCCATGTATCCTAACAAGATGTCCAGCTCTGGCAGAAAAACCAAAATATTAAAGAGCCACCACCATATTTAACTGTGGGCATGAGGTACTTTTCCATATGGCTACCTCTCTGTGTGTGCCAAAACCACCTCTGGTGTTTATTGCCAAAAAGCTCTATTTTGGTTTCATCTGACCACAGAACCTGACCCCATTTGAAGTTCCAGTAGTGTCTGGCAAACTGAAGACACTTGAGTTTGTTTTTGGATGAGAGTAGAGGCTTTTTTCTTGAAATCCTTCCAAACAACTTGTGGCGATGTAGGTGACTTGGATTGTAGTTTTGGAGACTTTCTGACCCCAAGATGCTACTAACTTCTGCAGTTCTCCAGCTGTAATCCTTGGAGATTTTTTGGCTACTCGAACCATCCTCTTCACAGTGCATTGAGACAATACAGACACACGTCCTCTTCCAGGTTGATTCATAACATTTCCAGTTGACTGGAACTTCTTAATTATTGCCCTGATGTTGGAAATGGGCGTTTTCATTGCTTGTGCTATTTTCTTATAGCCACTTCCCATTTTGTGAGGCTCAACAACCTTTTGCCGCACATCACAGCTATATTCCTTGGTCTAACACATTGTTATGAATGACTAAGGGAATTTGGCCTATGTGTTACCTCATATTTATACCCCTGTGAAACAGGAAGTCATGGTTGAACAATTTCCTGTTCCTAGTCACCCAGGTGTACTAAAAAAAAAAAATTAAATATCAATGGGAATATACTTCAAATATATTTTTCTCAAATGAATTCATGGGGTGCCAATAATTGTTAGTCCCTCCAGGATTTCACGATTTTAGAAATTAACACAAAATCTATGCAAAGTTGAAAGGTGCTTGCAATTATTCAAAATTACAGCAGATTTTCCACAGATTTGGGCCAAGATGCGTCATGTGACATCATCACAACAGCCATTCAGCCAAAGCCCTCTTTGATTCATGTATGTTGAACATATGTACCGTACAGCTTAAAAGGTCTCATTTACCAACAAACATCACTGCGAAAGACCGTGAAAAACAATTTTGTGCGATTGCAATTTCGTCAATTCAAGTAGTTTTCCGCAAAAATTCTCAAAAAACTCTGCAAGTTGCATAAGTGAAATCCTGTACAGACTGATAAATCAGTACAAAAATAATAAAATAATACAAATAATACCAAATAATAATAAATCTGTGTATCATTTTGCACTATTTATAGACATACCAATTCTTAAAATGCATTCACAGCTCAGCTGAAATAGTTGAGTCTGGAACTGAGAGCATGCCACACAGAAGCTCATCAACAGAGCCGTATAGCTCAATGAGCAGCCTTCCTTGGATGGAGGATGTGATGTGTACAGCAGTGTCTGGGTGTATTTTCCAGGTTGATAATGACCTGAGAGATGGCCCACCATGTCCAACTTTGGCCTCATTAACATCTGAAAAAACTCTGGATCGGCTTCAGTCAGCTGGCATGAGTAGGACTGAATAGTGACGCACAACCCACGGCATGGACTGCCTTCTTTTGCACTGTGCTGGTCACGACATTCCCTACAGCATAGTACAATTTAAAAAAATTGTTTTTGCTTTAAAAGACAACAAAAGTTGTCATTACTGGGCAGAATTCCTTAAATCCCATGCATTTAACTATAAACGTTATATGAAACTGATAATGTACTTTCATAATATATACTTTTCCCAGTGTAGTCTTACGCAATGTCCATTTGACTATAAAATTGGCTTCATCTAGTTTGAATATTTTCAGACAAAGTACATTCTGCCTGTATACCTACATTTCTTTACCATCTATCTTACTGTTTTTTCCCCCAATGCCTCGACTAGTGGACATCTCTACAGTGGTGACTAGTTCTCTATTCTACGCATCCCCTATTGAGCAATAATTAACCTGAATTGAATCTTTGTCCCGGAACAAGTTTCTTGTTGAAACTACAGTGGAAATCTATAGAGCAAATCCAAAAAAGGTTCTTAAACATGTCTCCAAAGTATCCTACAACTGTTGAGCAACTGCTTCATAGTTACCCAAAATGAGAAAAAGGTTCTCTAGTAAACATTATTTATTAGAACACATTGAACTGTGATGATTTTTTTTTGGTGTTATAAATAATGAAAATATACTCAGTATATTCACAGATTTATCACTTTAAACTCCCAGGTATGTTGTTATGAGAATGAGAAATGTAAGTCCGGAAGGTCCTGGAAGTTTAATCCAGTTCTTCCCTACTGTAATTGTAAGGTGATGTTGTGCTTCTTGCAGTGAGAGTTCAGTCTGCAAATCAAGATTTGGACAATCTCTTCCTCTCGCACCACTTTATTGACTTCAAATAACTGATTGTACCTTTAAACCCATCTAGACTGTATCAGTGGGAATCAGTCTGGGGGATAGAAATGGGAGGATTGGTGAATTTGGGTGAAACCTGAGCAGGAAATTCATTACAGCAGTAGAACAGACACATGCTGCAGCCACAGAAGTGATGCCTCTTTCAGTTCTCTGTCTCTCTCTTTCTACTCAGGTTGTAGATGTGGTGAGCCAGTACTTGAATGGCACTTGTCCTATAGTAGTGACTCTAACAGAAATGCCATATAGACTGAACTGTCATATTTTCCAAAATATCTTCAACTAAGCTGCTTTGACAACAGACTCTCATTGTGAAGCCTTGTTCTTTCCCTTTGCCATGTCCTGGTTTGTATGTTTCATCTGTTTAGTCTTGTTATGCATTTTCTCTTGCCTTGCTTAGTCTAGCATGTGTCTAGTCTATTCCTTTGATACTTCCCCCATCATACTGGCTCATGCTAGCTTGTTGCTATGCTAATACCTGTGCCTAATCAAATATACATCCAAGTTCTTATGATAGTTTAATATTGTATTTAATATAAAGTATTAACTGCCCTCTTCTGTATACATGAGTTCACAGATGCCCATGATTGGCTGGTTTTGCTTGATTGACAGGAGAGAGAGTAATATCATCCCTAACACCCAGAGAGCACAGCCAGTTTTGATCTTCTGGACTCTCGGCCACGGGTGGTTGTGTCAAACTTGCAATCTCCCAATGACAGGGTGAAGTGCACTGGCCTGTACTTTTGGTTTTTACCACCAAAAGTGTTCATAATGGGAGAAATTGCAGGGACTGTGTGTGTGTGTGTGTGTGTGTGTGTGTGTGCGTGTGTGCGTGTGTGTGTGAAATGCAGACTCTTCACTATATCCTGCATGGCCCGTAAAACTTGCAACAGCAAACTGGGCTCCAATGGAAATAAAGTGTTTGTTTTTTGCTACTCTCTAGGCAATGGCTTTAAAATACAACCTCCACTCCACATTTATTTATAAATCAATTTATCAGGACACTAAGGTGTAAGAAAACAAACCAGCACCAATAAGCCTATCTATTAAAGCTAAATGGTCGTCTACAGCACTGTGTGAATAATGATGATTGAGGGGGGTTGTTTGGAATAAAGCTTAACTAAGACAATCAAAGAAATAGAAAATGCTACATACAGAACGATCAAATCTCTGGCCAGATGAACCTGAAAACATGAATATACTACATTCAGATGAGTATATACATTCACCTCTTTCCTCAGCTATGGTATGACCTATCTATTATTCTCTGTATATTTTGGACACTACAATTCAGTTGCAAAATGAAAAATGCAATAACAATCCGATGCTCCTCCCCATAGTCTCTCTCTCTCTCTCTCTCTCTCTCTCTCTCTCTCTCTCTCTCTCTCTTTCTGATGATAACAGTTATTTTTCACAGGAGGTGCCACAGTGAGAACCTGGCATATTACTAAAAGGTGTCAAAAATAGAAAGAATAAATGGAATAAAGATGAAAATATTGTGAAAAGAAGCTAAAAAAAAGGGGTGGAGAAAAACAAAGCACTGTACTGGGTGGATTCCATGCTTCATCCACTGGTCCAAGTGGCAAAATGCAGACACAGATGGCTAAACATAATCACTATAAACATACAAACAAAATGACTGCTCTGTTTTGTGGCTTTAACAACTGACAGCCCATAGTTGGAAACTGCAAAATGAAGTGCAAATAGAAATAAGAAAGACAGAAACATAAGAGAGAGTATAATTTCTGTTCTACATAGGTAAAATGTATGTAGTCAATAAATGACTATCATCATGATAATAATAGTGATAACCATCCAAATGCTGAGTTACGTATAATAACTCCAGCCAATCAGAGTCTCCTAAAATGATTGATGGACATAACTGGGGAAAAGTGGTGGAGATATTCATGAAGGAACAGAGTGAGTGTGAGCTTGTCATCCACACAATGTTACTTTAAACACTGAGGACCTGATGGTTTGTGTGTGCATGTGCAAACTTGATCAAACCCTAAAAAAATCCAATCTGATTTACTAACAGGGTCTCCTCGGAATTGCATCTTTCAAATGAGCCAAGCAGCATATCTTGCTCCTGCCTTTATAAATGTGCAATTTGTGGTGTTTCTACCCAAAATGAGAAAAGTACATGCCTATGCAAATAGACTCATTTAGCTCCTGCAGTGTGTACTGCAACCTGAAAGTCACTATGGGAGTGGCAATTGCTTGCACCAATAATAAATAGTAATAATAATAATAATAATAATAATAACAATAATAATAGAGCCAAAACGCAGGTAGTAAATTATTAAAGCCATTTTTGCCATTTGAAGAAAAAATTAATGTTTTATTAAAATTTTTCCAAATTATGCCTCAGTATATAATAATAAAGCTCCAATGGAAATTAAGTTTTTGTCAATGGCTTTAAAATACACCACATTTATTTCTGTCAATTTATCAAAACAATAAGGTGCAAGAAACCAAACCAGCACCAATAAGCCAATCTATTAAAGCCAAATGGTTGTCTTAACAGTGACAGTGCTGAGTGAATAATAATAATAATAATAATAATAATAATAATAATAATAATAATAATAACAATAATGAAAACGTTTATCCAAATTCTGATATTTCTCATACACTAATATTGCCACATTAGTTCCATATTAAATTATGTTTTATATTCATTATTCACCAACACATTAACATTTCATATTACTCAAGAGATGTGCAAAGGTCTGTTTTTTAAATACTGATTCTAGAGTTTTATACATATATATATATATATATATATATATATATATATATATATATATATATATATATATATATATATATATATATATATGTTAGGTTCCCGCTCCCTCGCTCTCGCTGCGAAGCTAGCGAGTAGCATACTTCCGCATTCCACTGCACGCATTCCAGCGCTATTCAAAAAAACCCTCTGGACTGTCATTCATGTACTCACGTTTTGTTTACCTCTGCCATGTGCGTTTATGTTTTTGTTCACATCATGTCTCCGCCTCCGGTGTTTCCCCATGTGCTCATGTTTTGGTTTGTGTCATGTCTCCGCCTCCTTATTCCTCATTGGTTCGCCTTGTAATGTGTAATTTTCGTTTCCAGGTGTCGCTGATGTGATCTAGTTTCTGTTAATCTACTCTGCTACTTAAACCCCGCTCCGTGTCCGCTTCAGCACGGAGTATTAGTTTAACCTTACTTTAGTTTATACGGAACTTAGATATGTTCCGTAGCCTTTTGTTCGTGGTTTCCAAACCACCTCCTTGCCTGAGCTTTATCCCTTAGCTCTTTGTTCGTGGTTTCCAGACCACCTCCTAGCCTCGAGTGTTTTGTTTCCTATGTTTTTGTTTACCCGGCGTTCCCGGGTTCTTGGATTCATGCCTCGTAACTTCCTGGATTTTTCCCTGTGTGTTTTGGATTACTACCTTTTTGGATTACTGCTTCTTCGGCTAAGTAAAATCTCATTTTGGATTATTGTTACCCTTTTTGTGGATGATTTATGTTTGATGGTGTTTTGTGTGTCCCTATATTTGTGAACTTCCTGTTCCTAATAAACTGACGTTTCCCCTGCACATGCATCTAGACTCCCTCGTCCTACTACACACCACGTGTCGTAACAGAATACTCTGCCAAAAAATGGATGCAGTGGGGAAAGCGAGGGCACGCCACGCCATGCCACACCACATTTAATATGCCTGCTTATGATACCTTTTTTTCCCTCAGTGGACTTTCGTCTATCCTCCGGACGATTTTGACGGCTTTGCCACTTGGCCTCAATGCTTTTTGTTGCAGGCACAACTTTATTTTTTTAGTTTGGAGGACCCCAAACCCGACGAAGAAGAGTGGTTGGGGTTCCTCCTCTCTCGTCTGGTTGGCTCCGCTCGCCAATGGACGGAGCTTCACTTTGCCAGTAGATCCACGCAGCTCCAAACAGTTTCGGGCTTTGTGGATCTACTGGTCCAGGTGTTCGGAAGCCCAGACTTCCAACCCGACCTCAGGACCTTTTTGGGGAAGGACCGTCTGGGCGACCGACCTAGTCAAACGTTCCTGGAGTTTTATGAGAGTAAGCGGGCTAACACGGCGGCCTGCACCTCTCATCCCCTAACCCAGGAGTGTGCCACTGAGGGATGCACCCGACCAGCCATCCTGCAGTGCCCCACCTGCAGGAACCAGGGAGTAAGGAGCAGCTACTTTTGCTCCCAAGGCTGTTTTAAGGGCAGCTGGCGGGTGCATAAGCGGCTCCACAGGCGGGCACCCTCAGAGCTCCAGCAGGAGGCCCAGCAGGAGGTCTCCTCAAGGGAGCTGCACCTGGAGGTAAACATGGCAACCTCCAGCCCTGAGCTCCAGCCGGAGGTTCAGCAGGAGGTCTCCTCAAGGGAGCTACACCTGGAGGTAAACATGGCAACCTCCAGCCCCGAGCTCCAGCCGGAGACCCAGCAGGAAGTCTCCTCCACGGAGCTACACCTGGAGGTTAACATGGCGACCTCCAGCCCTGAGCTCCAGCCGGAGGCCCAGCAGGAGGTCTCCACAGCGGAGCTGCCCCTGGAGGTAAACGTGGCGACCTCCAGCCCTGAGCTCCAGCAGGAGGCCCAGCAGGAGGTCTCCTCAAGGAAGCTGCACCTGGAGGTTAACATGGCAACCTCCAGCACCGAGCTACAGCCAGAGACCCAGCAGGAGGTCCCTTCAGCTGAGCTGCTCTTGGAGGTTCAAGAGAAAACCTCCACTCCAGTCCTGTTCATGCCAGAGATTCAAGAGGAAACCTCCTCTCCTGGCCTGCTCATATCGGAGGTCCATGAGAAAACCTCTGCCCAAGCCACGTTCCTGCCAGAGGTTCTAGAAGAAACCTCCTCTCCTGTCCTACTCATATCAGAGGTCCATGAGAAGACCTCCGCCCAAGCCATGTTCTCATCAGAGGTTCGAGAAGAAACCTCCGAAGCCAAGTTCCTATCAGAGGTCCACGGGATGACCTCCTCCGAAGCTAAGTTCATGTCAGAGGCCCACGGGATGGCCTCTTCTCAAGCCCAGTCCATGTCTGAGGTCCATGGGATGACCTCTTCTCAAGCTCAGTCCGTATCCGAGGTCCAAGGGATGACCTCCATTCCAAGTCCTAGCCCATGTTTTAGCGCAAAATTGAGTCCATGTCCAGGTTCCTGCCCTAGTCCTAGTCCATGTCCCAGTCCATATCCAGGTTCCTGCCCTAGTCCTAGTCCATGTCCGAGTCCATGTCCAGGTTCCTGCCCTAGTCCTAGTCCATGTCCGAGTTCCTGCCCTAGTCCTAGTCTATGTCCAGGTTCCTGCCCTAGTCCTAGTCCATGTCCAAGTCCATGTCCAGGTTCCTGCCCTAGTCCTAGTCCATGTCCAAGTCCATGTCCAGATTTCTGCCATATTCCAAGGCCAGTTTCTGATCCAGGTCCCAGGCCTGCTCCCTGTCCTGTTCCCAGTCCTGCTCCCATTCCTGGTTCCAGTCCAGTTTCCAGTCTATTTTCCAGTCCAGGTTCCAACCCTGTTCCTAGTCCAGTTCCTGATTTAGTTGCTAGCTATATTGGTTTAATTTCTGGATATGTTTTTGCTCTCATTCTCAGTTCAGAGGCTGATTTAACTCCCAGCTCCATTTCCAGCTCCGTTCTCAGCTCCATTTCTGACCCAGTCTCCTCCTCTGTCTCATCCTCTGTCTCCTCCTCTGTCTCCTCCTCTGTCTCTAGTTACCTTCCTAGCTCAGTGTCCAGTCCAGTTTCACAAGCTGTCTCCAATTTAATTTCCAGCCCTGTCTCTAATTTATTTTCCAGATCTGATCCCATCCCTGTCTCCAGCCCTATCTCTAATTTAATTTCCATCTCTGTTTCCAGCCCTGTCTCTGGCCCTGTCTCAAATTTAATTTCCAGCTCTGTTTCCAACCAAGGTTTTGATTTTGTTTATGGTTCTGGGTCTAACCTAGTTCTCTGCCCAGTTTTGAAGTCTGTTTCCAAGTCTGTCTCGAGGTCTGTTTCCAAGTCTGTCTCGAGGTCTGTTTCCAAGTCTGTCTCTGATCCAGGTGCCAAAGCTGATTCTGATCCAGGTGCTAAAGCCGAATCCGATCCTGGCTTAAAGTCAAGCTTCAAGTCAAGCTTCAAGTCAAGCTTCAAGTCAAGCTTCAGGTCAAGCTTCAGGTCAAGCTCCAGGTCAAGCACCAGGCCAAGCACCAGGTCACGCGCAGCTCCGAGATCCAGACCAGGCATCGGTTCAAGCACCACCCCAAGTTCTTGTCCAAGTTCTCGTCCAAGGCTGAAAGGAAAACTGACACACTCTGCTCGGGTTTCGGGACACTGGACATCACCAGCCTCAGGTCCTGGAGGGCAGAGGTTAGGATCCTGCCCAGGGGCCCAGGTCCACCAAAGTGGATGGAACTTGCGGCGCTTCGGGAGCCGCGCCTTGGGGGGGGGGCTCTGTTAGGTTCCCGCTCCCTTGCTCTTGCTGCGAAGCTAGCGAGTGGCATACTTCCGCATTCCACTGCGCACATTCCAGGTGCTATTCAAAAAAACCCTCTGGACTGTCATTCATGTACTCACGTTTTGTTTACCTCTGCCATGTGCATTTATATTTTCGTTCACGTCATGTCTCCACCTCCGGTGTTTCCCCATGTGCTCATGTTTTGGTTTGTGTCATGTCTCCGCCTCCTTATTCCTCATTGGTTCGCCTTGTAATGTGTAATTTTTGTTTCCAGGTGTCGCTGATGTGATCTAGTTTCTGTTAATCTACTCTGCTACTTAAACTCCGCTCCGTGTCCGCTTCGGCGCGGAGTATTAGTTTAACCTTACCTTAGTTTAGACGGAACTTAGATATGTTCCGTAGCCTTTTGTTTGTGGTTTCCAAACCACCTCCTTGCCTGAGCTTTATCCCTTAGCTCTTTGTTCGTGGTTTCCAGACCACCTCCTAGCCTCGAGTGTTTTGTTTCCTATGTTTTTGTTTACCCGGCGTTCCCGGGTTCTTGGATTCATGCCTCGTAACTTCCTGGATTTTTCCCTGTGTGTTTTGGATTATTACTTTTTTGGATTACTGCCTCTTCAGCTAAGTAAAATCTCATTTTGGATTATTGTTACCCTTTTTGTGGATGATTTATGTTTGATGGTGTTTTGTGTGTCCCTATATTTGTGAACTTCCTGTTCCTAATAAACTGACGTTTCCCCTGCGCATGCATCCAGACTCCCTCGTCCTACTACACACCACGTGTCGTAACTATATATATATATATATAATATATATATATATATATATTTTGCAATCAAAATTACTCAACCCCCATTGCAAATCAGGTTTATTGTCAAAATTTACAGACTTTCAGCTGTTTACAATGAACAGATCAAACAAAAGCATCTGAAATAGTTCAACACAATGAGTGCTTCAATTTGTTTCCCCAAATTCAACTGAAAATGCAACTTATAATGACTTCTCCAGTTTAAAAATTATTCAACCCCTTCATGGCAAGCATCTTTAGTACTTAGTAGAGCACCCGTTTGCGGTTATGACCTGCTGCAAATGAGATGCATAGCCAGACACCAGCTTCTGGCAGCGTTCCTGAGGAATCTTAGCCCATTCCTCATGATCACTGGCCTCCAGTTCAGTAATATTCTATGGGGTTCAAATCAGGTGACTGTGATGACTGTGATGGCTCTGTAGAATCTTCCAGGACTTCTTCTGCAACCAAGCCTTGGTGGAATTTGAGGTATGTTTGGGATCATTGTCCTGTTGGAAGGTCCAATGATGCCCAAGCTTCAGCTACCTCACAGACGGCACGATGTTTTCTCCTAGGATTTCCTGATACTTCAATGACTCCATCTCACCTTCTACACGCTGCAGGTTTCCAGTGCCAGAGGATGCAAAGCAGCCCCAGAGCATCACTGAGCCACCATCATGCTTGACTGTGGACAGAGTGTTCTTCCTTCATTCTTCTTTCTCCAGACATACTGCTGATCCATCGTGCCGAAAGGTTCGCTCCACAGAACAGAATCCCAAAACTTCTGTGGCTTATTTATATGATTTTGAGCCGACTTTTCTTGTGCTTTTGGGTCAGTAGTAGTGTACATCTTGTAGTTCTGCCATGGAAACCTTCTGTGTTTAGTACGTGCCATACTGTGCTCACTGAAACCTCAGTGCCTGTTTCCACCAAGTCTTGCTGCAGGTCTTTTGCAGTCACTCGAAGGTTTTTCACAACCTGCCTTCTCAGAAATCTGGTTGCAGCCGTTGATAGCTTCCTTTTTCTGCCCCGTGCAGGTATTTCATGTATTTTCTGCCCCTAGCCAGTTCAGGTATTTCATGTGTTCCTGCTCAAGCACACCTGGTGCAACTAATGAAGCCCTTGATTAGTTGCATCAAGTGTGCTTGAGACAACACCTGCTTTGCATATTTGTGCTGTTGTGAGGGATTCTATTCAGGGGGTTGAATCATTTTGAGACTGGAGAAGTCATTATAAGTTGTATTTTCAGTTGAATTTGGGAAAACCACTTGAAGCATTCGTTGGGTTCAGCTATTTCAATTGCCTGTGTTTGATTTGTTCATTGCAACCAGCTGTGTACATTTTGGCAATAAACCTGATTTGCAATGGGGGTTGAATAATTTTGATTGCAACTGTATATGTATACAGTTCTGTGCAAAAGTTTTATGCAGGTGTGAAAAAATGCTGTAAAGTAAGAATGCTTTCAAAAATAGACATGTTAATAGTTTATATTTATCAATTAACAAAATGCAAAATGAGTGAACAGAAGAAAAATCTACATCAAATCAATACTTGGTGTGACCACCCTTTCCCTTCAAGTGCATCAATTCTTCTAGGTGCACTTGCACAAAGTCAGGGATTTCATCGGCATATGGTCAGGTGTATGATTAAAGAATTATACCAAACAGGTGCTAATGAATCAATTCAATATGTAGGTTGAAACACAACCATTAACTGAAACAGAAAGAGCTGTGTAGGGGGAATAAAACTGGGTGAAGAACATCCAAACTCAGCTAGCAAGGTGAGGTTGCTAAAGACAGTTCACTGTCAAAAGTCATACACCATGGCAAGACTGAGCACAGCAACAAGACAGAAAGTAGTTATACTGCATCAGCAAGGTCTCTCCCAGGCAGAAATTTCAAGGCAGATGGGCTTCCAGATTGCTGTCCAAGCTCTTTTGAAGAAGCACAAAGAAACGGGCAACGTTGAGGACCATAGGACAAGTGGTCGGACAAGGAAACTTACTGCAGCACATGAAAGACACATCGGGCTTACTTCACTTTACAATCAAAAGATGTCCAGTAGTGCCATCAGCTCAGACCTGATAGAAACCAGTGGAACCCTGGTACACCCATCTACTGTCTGGAGAAGTCTGCTCAGAAGTGGCCTTCATGGAAGACTTGCAGCCAAAAAGCCATACCTCCAACATGGAAACAAGGCCAAGCGACTCAACTATGCATGAAAACACAGGAACCAGGCTCCAGAAAAATGACAGGAGGTGCTCTGGACTGATTTGACATATTTGGCTGTAGCAGAAGGCAGTTTGTTTGCCGAAGGGCTGGAGAGCAATACACGAATGAGTGTCTGCAGGCAACAGTGAAGCATGGTGGAGGTTCCTTGCAAGTTTGGGGCTGCATTTCTGCAAGTGAAGTTGGGGATTTGGTCAGAATTAATGGTCTCCTCAATGCTTAGAAGTACAGGCAGATACTTATCCATCAAGCAATACCATTAGGGAGGCATCTGATTGACCCCAAATTTATTCTGAAGCATGACAACGACCCCAAACATACAGCGAAAGTCATTAAGAACTATTTTCAGCATAAAGAAGAATAAGGAGTCCTGGAAGTGATGGTATGGCCCCCACAGAGCCCTGATCTCAACATCATTGCGTCTTTCTGGGATTACATGACAAGAGAGAAGTAACTGAGGCTGCCTAAATCCACAGAAGAACTGTGGTTAGTTATCCAAGATGTTTGGGCCAACCTACCTGCCGAGTTCCTTCAAAAACTGTGTGCAAGTGTACCTAGAAGAATTGATGAATTGATGCTGTTTTGAAGGCAAAGGGTGGTCACACCAAATATTGATTTGATTTAGATTTTTCTTCTGTTCACTCACTTTGCATTTTGCTAATTGATAAATATATACCATTAATATGTCTATTTTTGAAAGCATTCTTACTTTACAGCATTTTTTCACACTTGCCTAAAACTTTATATATAAAACCTAACACCTAGGAGTCTAAGTTAAACCACTGTGACCCAGACCAGGCAATTACTAAGAACCACTGTATGTGCTTTATTTGAGCTTCATATTATGAAAGTAAGTAAATCCTCCTGCTTGTGTATTTTTTTTGTCCACAGGATCCCAGTCACAATTCACAATTCTAGTCTCAACCCTGGAAACCTTTCTTTAAAAAAAAAAATCCCACAAAGCCTGACCCTAATTCAAAACAGTATTTGTATCCATTGAGAACGCATTATCTGCTAAATCCAAATAATGAATTTGCATTACATCCCTAGTATCTTAGTATTTCAGTGTCTGAAAATAAAATTGACTTCTTACACAGTCAAAAGCAGACTAGGAAAATGAAAAGGTTTTCTTTGCCTGTAATGGTTTCAAGATACTCTTCTGATGTAAGTAGCTGGCTTCAGTTACTATCCTGAGAGGAAATGTTTCAGGTTTTGAGGTTAAATGCCTCAATCTAAGACAACACATTAAATAAAAGCAGACTGTAAAGTTTGACTGCAGTGCTGCTAACCCCACTATATCCCAGTGTCTACATGTAAGGCATTCAAAATCTCTTCTATATTGATCTGCACACATACTGTAGGTACAGAACTACTTTCATTGCTGCCTCACTGCTTCATGCATTTAAATTGTTACATATGTCACTGTAAATAATCACATTATTTCGATGATTTTTAATTGCTCAAATTTGAGCTTAAAAAGAGATTTTTACATATTTAACATATTTAATTGTTATGCTTGTTCTGTAGTGTTTTGTAAGGTTTAATGCCTATTCAGAATAGGCATTTGTCAAACACACTGTTCTATAGAGACCCTGTGATGGCATATTAGAGACTACGCAGAGCAAGTGTTCAAAATATAGCTGTCTTGTAGCTGCAGTCATATTCCACACATTATCAAAGTTTCATTTCAAGTGTTCCACTATTGTGCTACAGCCATAAAATATCTAGCACATGCTGCAGCATTGTGCTACTTCTATTTTCATTATAGTCAAGTTTTGTGAAGATAGTTTCCAGTATTCCTCAGTATAACGCATGGTAACACCAAATTAATTACGGTTATTCGCTGACATCCAGTAGTCTCCATTTAAAAGATCAGTTGCAGTTTTTGCCATTAATCTTACCAACTTTGCCATGCAAGCAATTAATCTAAAATGACTATAAATAATTACTGCATAGTATTACATAATATGTAATTATTATTGCATAATTACCTAATAGCAATTATTTGAGCTAATCAATATAATTTAAACTGGGTATAGATTCACATGTTCTTTCCAGTTCCATATGGATTCCCTTCGAGTTCTCTGGTTTCTCCTCATCTCCCCAAAACATGCTAGTTAATTGAATACACTAAATTGCCCTAGGTTTGAATGAGTGTGTGAATGTGTGTGTGCATGGTGCCCTACAATGGACTGGCACTTCATCCAGGGTGTTTTCCAACCTTATGCACAGTGTTCACAGATCCACCAAGACCCTGACCAGGATAAGCCAGTTACTGAAGATGGATAAAAGAAATAAACACATTCTCAATTATTTTCAGTACATTTTCTTTGCATATTGTCCAGCACAATGAAAAGAAACAGCCCAATGTTCTATTGAGAATCTGGATGGAAGCTGGGCCAAATAATTGGGTGTTGACTTGGAATAAACATTGGGGCACTTTATCTGGCCTTATTTAACAGCCTACCACTAACAGTGCATATTGTTTGTGTTCAGAGATCAGAATGATCCAGTGCCCCCCACAGACAGCACCTGTGGCCAGATAGTACGGACAACATGCAATCAATTCTAATGTCAATCACTAATGACCAAATGATCCTTTGGAAATGCAGATGCAAATGTACAAAAATCAACTCATTGGGACTTTTGGATTCAACAAGGGAACTGCAACTGTGGTTGGAAGGGCCACGGGTGCTGGCACCAAAGCCAATGAAAGGAAAACCAAGAGGATGATGAATCTGCAGCTGGCCTGCCAAGCTGAACCTCTTTGGTGACATCCTCCTTGACAAATGCCATGAGAGACTGCCCAAAAAGAAATCCTTGAGCATGTGAAAGAGAAGTGGATACTTAGGAGGACCTGGCGGAAGGCAGGAGAGCAAGACAAGGAAGCCCTGAAGGTACTCTGGAACCAAATAAAGAATAGGCTGTCAGCCCTGAGGAGGGCACAGAGGATCTGCAAGTGCAGAAGCAAAAAGGAGAAGAACATTCTTCAGAAACTCATTCAAGTATTCACGGTACCTTTTGGAGGAGAAGTAGAGTGAGGACAGGGAAGAACCAGCTATGCAACCATGGAAAGAACAACAACACTGAAGATGGCTAAGGGGAGATTAGAAGAAAAAATAAAATGTGGCAGAAAAAAACATTCAATGTGAAATTTCTCAGAATGGAATCTTTAAATGCAATTTTCTCCCCTTTCACTTTTGGGGGTAACTAGATTTTAAAATGCAAAATTTTACTTATTGAAATGTGCAAATGAGAAACCTATTTCAGTTCAGGAACTATATATAGACCTACAACATTTCACCATGTAAAGGGTTTTATAATGTCTTCCCATTCCTATACAGGATAGAAGGCAAGTTAAGTTCTTACCTGGATGGTCAGGGTTGGTAATGGATGAATATATATATATATATATATATATATATATATATATATATATATATATATATATATATATATATATATATATATATATATATATATATATATACTGTTAAAATGGGCTATTAAAGTAGCTCTGTATTCTTGGCCGAGAGCAAACATAACTGCAGAAGTGATGCTTTCAATCCTTTGAAAAATGTACAATACTTGCTAATAGACACACATTCTAACAGCACAAATGAACATTCTCAAAAAGAAACGCATGTCTGAACATAGACACAAACTGTATGAGGACCTACAGAGAACTAGGTCAGTTCAAAAAGGCAGGTTCGAGAGTGACAAAAAGAGAGAGAGAGAGAGAGAGAGAGAGAGAGAGAGAGAGAGAGAAACACAGAAGACAAGCAGAACACAGAGAGACAAGAACACAGAAGACAAGCTTCAGTGAAGACAGACAAACGTGCATGTCTAGAATGACAGAGCACCAACAGGCCACTTCTAACATATTTCCACAGAGAATGAACAAATATTATACACACTGAAACAAACAGATACAGTATAAACAAACAGCGGCAGCTGTGAGCAAAGGGGTATGAGGACAGCCCTGCTGAGGGAAAGGCAAAATTGACGTGACGTGTGGTTTGGAATTCTGCTCATGCCTGCTGCCTTTGGTCTGCTGCCTGCAGCTCAGAGAGAATCTCCTTATCAGCTCTTGTAATGACCCCACAGACACACACACCGTTGCTTTCCAACACCTGCAACACACACATCACGTGCCCCCACTGCAGCTTCTTTATCAGAGGAAGTGTGTGTGTGTGTATGTGTGTGTGTGTGTGTGTGTGTGTGTTTAAAAAAAAGTTCACTGCATCTCCCCTGAAACTTGCTGATACTAGACCTGGGCTGACAGCATGGTGTAGGTTCCCATTTGGTGAGCTTCCATTAAAAAGTGAATGACCAAAAAGTTGGACAATTCCATTTATGTAAATATTCTAGAAAGGATTAATCAAAATTTGACTATTTTCTCCTGAGTGGTGTAACAGAAAAGTGTTTACCCTATTGTTGGGAGATTGCGAGTTTGAATCCCAACAATGCCACTGACATACATGGCCAGGAGCCAAGGGAGAAAATTTACCATGCTGTCTGGGTGGCAGAGCAGATAGTGCTTTCCTTCTAGTGTGTTATGGCAGCAGCTCAAAAAGATGCAGAGATTGTCTTCATGTGCCTTGGAGGAAGCATGCGTTTGCCCCACCCTCCTGGGTTGGTAGCTGTCATGTGATGGAGGGGAGAGTTAGCTAGTGGGTGGGAGTTGGCAAGACCAAATTTGGGAGAAAATGAGGGGGGAAAAGTTATACTTGGGGCCATACTACAATTTACCTTATAGACACGATCTATTTTTATCCATTATACAACATCAATGTCCATGTTAGAAAAGAATTAATTCCAGAGCATACATTTTGCTGAACACAGTGCTCAGTAATAGTAATTTCAGTCAGAGCTATAAAAAGGATCAACATTTTACAGAGGTTCACGTTGCAGAAATGTCATTGTTAATATATCACAATGCTGAATGTGTACTTCTTCAATTGCTCTCCATTACATAATCTTTTCGTCCTTACATTAACTGCTCTGACTCCAGTTATAATACCTGTTGAGTTTTGAATTACGTTACATATACATGGATACTATGCAATCAATGCAATTGCTAATATTGGGCTTTGTGCCAGTTACTTTATTTTTCTCTACTGGTGCTGCCACAGTTTGCTTCTCTTACCCCAGAAGAACAGAGCATAAACAAAGCGTTATACAATGTTATACAAAACAGATTAATGAATTTGCTTCATGAGAACAAGCTTTGCCCACAAAAATAAAAGAACATAATTACTAATCAAATTACTTTGAGCTTTGTGCAATGGTAGTAGCAGTCAGTGCATTTATGCTTACTCAGTGCCAAACACATCTCTAGGTAATATAATTTTATACCAGAATATAATCACATTTTACATGTTCATTCCTTCTTTTCATGTCCAATCTGCTACCTTACTTAGCTAATTCACTCGCTCTAAATTTCATGCGAACATCCTTATCTATTCATAAAACTGCCACTGACTTAGTGCAGTGAATTTGTTCTGATTCGGTCCCACTCAGCTTAGTTGTGATTGGTTAGATCACCTTTCAGCCAGTCCAAAATAACAAATACCTTCAAAAATGCTATTCATCTTTAAAAAAAAAAAAAAAAAAAAAGAGAGAGAGAGAGAGAGAGAGATTTGTGATTGTCAATCACATGTACAATTCAGGGCATGTGCAATGTGGGGAACAGATTCACTTGTCCGCAAGTCTGCTAGGCCCCTGTCCGGACCTTGGTGTCCTCATAGTTACCTCCAATGTGTCAGTGACTTCAAGCTTACACTACATATAATGTGAGAAAAGTGCAGTAAATCTCCTTTTTACTAAAGACAAGACCCCTAACAATCTCCTATTCCAGTGATGAGCTCTAATTGACCATTTTGCACATCTGAACCATAATCACGGAGCTATAAAGCTTAAAAAGACTGGTGCACAGTTCAGAACACAGTAAAAACACGCATGTACAGTATGTACTAACACTTATTTCTCTTCCAGTTATAATATCACATTCTTTTCACAGTCTTTTCATGTTTGCGTATTTACCCAATAAAGATATGCTCAATTTTTCTTTTATCTTTATGTCCTTTATAACCTAGGGTTTGGCATTTTTAACCCATGAATGGCACTATTTGCCATGCTAATAAAGCATGATAAAACTGAATAACTTGACTAAATTACAAACAAAGACGCAATTAAGGCACTCCCTGTCTACAGTAATTATAGCAGACACTAAGTTTAAAAAAAGTTGCATGCAACTAAAAATATTATGTAAACTGACATGTTTCTTATACTGATTTATTTTTAAATACAGAATACACATTAGAAAGTACACATGGTGAAATAACCAGTCTAGGTGTGCCACACTCTGACAGCACAATTTCCTTTCGAGTTCCAGTTTGAGACAGTGTGAGACCCTATCATACATGCATGACAACACACACACACCTACACTGCAATTCATAATTCTTTAGGATTCTGTACCAATATTGTGACCTGAGAGAAAGAATTTCATTTAGGAGAAGGATGACATGATATGCCATACTGTCTCTCAGACAATCACCGAGGCTCATAAGTCCTCTCCATCCCCCGTTAATAATTCAAAACCAAACTACCAGTAAATCTCTCCCTCTCTCTCTCATACATGTGCACGGGATTGAATTAGCTCTCTTAGTTGAGCACTAATACGGCCTGCGAGATCCCCTGTGAGTGGCATGAGGGCCAGTTCTGCTCAGTCAGGCCTTCAGCTACAGCACGGTGTTCAACAACACTGCAGATAAGTTTTATCTGGAGATGATTTTATTGTTGCAGCTCAGCATGAATAACTCTCTTGACTCTTCTGTTTGGCTCTGTCTGCATCCTTTCCCTCCCTGTGCAGGGTGTCTGCAGGTATGCTTAAGATAAATTTAATACTCCAGACTTTTTCCAATACTACTTTATATATAATTTAAGACCTCATTTGCAGTAATATGCAAAATATGAACCATTTCAAAATACCTTGCATCTAAGAAAACTGCCTATTTATTCTCTTGCAAAAGTAAATTCATCATAATCTGTAGTGAGCTTCAGGGTTGTTGCCAGGTTTTAACCACTTAAATAGCTTAAATCCCAGTTTATATTCATTTAAAGCATATTACTGTGGCCATAATAAATTACTCACTAACTACAGTATAACTGAAACTAAGAGGAAAGGCATGTTGTCAAGAGCGTGAGAGATCTGCAACTGGACATGCCGATGGTTCCTGTGAGTTTAAGGGGCTAATTAGTGAGAGTATTTGGGGGTGAACTAGTGGCTGAATTTCCATTTCCCATATCAGCATGTCTCAGTGTGTGCTAACACAACAGCAGGCATGTAGCTGAAGTTATATTCCGTGTAACACTCCTGCTTCTCGGGCTTCTCGGATCTCCTGCTTTGTACGAGTAAATCTGTATTAGCCAGCATGTGTGTGACCAGACATCAAACACTAAATAACCCCATGTTCACACTGCCAAATTGCTGATGTTGCTCCAGGCTTGTCTCTTGTACTGCACATGTGAAGAGAGTGCTACTGTTGCAATCTGATCTCATGAGCTATTAGGAGAAATTCAAACCTGCAAGAGTGGTGTGGTTGAACCATACCAATAAAGCGGTACAAATGTTAACCTGGTATGGAGCTTAGAAGCTGACAAAAGTATTTGAATATAAATTTCTTATATTTGAATTATATATATATGTCATATTAAATAAAAGCATCCTTTTCCCTGGGAATCCCAGATGCTTGACCTTTTACCTAATTTATATTACATTACATGAGATTAGAATGTTGGGAGATTTGTGATTAAAGTTCAGATTTTTTTCTAAATCTTACAACCATAACCTGTCATTTTTAATATGTTTTTAAAGACAAATCTTACTCCTAGCAAGTTCAAAACAAAGAAAGAAACATGTAAATGTATCAGATACACCACAGAAATTTTTTATTTTTATTTAATGTAACATGCATATAATTAAAATGTTTCAAATTTATATTTAAAAACTTTTGTCAGCTTCTAAGCTCCAAAATCCTCCCTCTAAACCTAACATTAACCTTCACAATCATTCATACGAATTGAGTTACACAAATAGCTGCAAATTAGCAAGCCTGAAATCATTCTTTGCTTGAGGCTTGAGTCATGGCTTCAGGTTACAAAATTAGACAGAAAGTAAATGATCGTCTGTTGTTTTGTTGCTGGCACAGTGTAAAAAAATCTAAAACCTAAGACCATATCAGTTCAGTTCATACTTATTAATGCCTTTAATTGAATAAAATGTAATTTTAGAGAATTTAAGATGTCTTAAAGATGCACAGACACGTTCATTCCTGTCTCTCTCTTTCTTATTGATCTTCTTTACATTTTACTTTATCTTGTTCTCTCTCTCTCTCTCTCTCTCTCTCTCTCTCTCTCTTTGAGACACACATGCACACTGCAAATATCCTGAAATGAACCTAAAGCTTCAAAGCCTTTTCAAAAGTACAAAAAGTAGTGTAGTGTTCTCTCTCATGCACACTAACACAGACTTAAAGTTTTCTCTGACTGAGGGAATGCCAATTATATATGCTCACACAAACAGTCAGCACACTTCACATCAGCAAGGGTGATTTTCTCCAGCAGTTTATATTTCCTCCAAACTGGATCACAGGAGGAAACTTTCACACTGCAGAAAGGTAGATCACGGGATGAAGACAAACAATGGGGCGAGCAGGAACTAACGATTTCCCCGGGAGAAAGCTGACCCAGAAGCCACTTTAGACACACGAGTTCAGGCTTCCCATACTTAGCAAATAATGACCCAGTGAGATGACAGAAAATCACTGGAGGTTGGAGAGCTGTTTCTGCTTTGGCAGAGGGAGCCTTGTTAGAGTTTGCAATTTGTTATTTAGCAGGATGGGTCTACAAATGCAAAAAGGACAAAAGAGAGACCAGTACAGTTTGATATTTAATGATTTTCCGTGGCTCAACTCATCAGTTAATGAGAAGGTGTGTTAAAGCAGAGAAATCGCCAATATTATGCTAGATTCTAACCTCTCTTCAAGTGCATGTAGGCATTTGTTCTCACATAGAATTTAGCAATGGACTGTACCTCCACCTAGCTTACAGTAGTTTTGTACATTGCTGTCATTTTACACTTGTTGAACCATTTACGCTTTACATTTTTTGTACATTAGTAAAGTATTGTCTGTGATTGGGGAGGCATCATATTTAATCCCCCTGTGTGTGCATGCGGATGGGATTACAATTAAAACCTGATTTATTACTTCAGAATTGACCATGCCAAATCCGTACAGTCATTAAGTTTGGCATCACTTTGTATTTCTCCCCTTTGGAAAATTCGAGCCCCTAGCTGTCGAGCTTGTGTCGATAATATCCATTTCAGCATAATCTAATACCCGCCTGTCTGTGGCACTTGGGTCTTTGTCTCTGTCCCCTGGCACCACATCTAGGCTGGCAGTACTGCCTGACCAAACAGCACACACCGAGCCAACCCAGGCTGGAGAATACTGCTCACTGCTTCCATCTGTCTTCTAAGTATTACGGAGGAAGCATAAGAACTACAACAAGGACACAACGTTAACTGGAATGTGGAACAACATGTACAGGTGAAATGTGTAATTTAGCACGGATTTTGTTAAGACATTGTTATTTGTTCGAATCTGCACCGTAAAATCAATGGTGCTGAAATAGCATCAGTAGTACTGATTGAACACTTATAGTGTAGACTGGACAGCTACAGTACTGACTTACATTCAGAATGTAACTTCTGTAAGTGTTCATTCAGCACTGTAGGTGTTCATTAATTTTAAAATGATAGGCATTCAGCAATGTAGAGCATTGTGCAGGCATGATTTGACAGCAGAAATGCCTTGAGCACAGCAATGCAGCTGAGTAGGTCTGTAATTACTTCCCACACTGACTAATAACTAAAATGATGCTCTTAGCTGTGCTGTCAGCCATGTTCCCGCTCTGTGGATTTCTCCTGTGTAAAATACTGAGTGTAGATGTTAACAAGTTATAAATATGCGGTTGCATTACATCTTCTGGTAACATCATTGATTTATATCCAGTACAGATGGCTTGTGACATTTTCAAAAGAGCAAAACCTTTTCAAAGTGTTTTTTATGATTGAGAAATCAAGCGCTGCTTATCGACTTGACTCCGAGTTATCCTTACAGTCTCATTTTACTGCTTAAAAAGCACTCAAAGTAGTGCATTCAGAAGTATGTCAAAAATACTATGCTTCATACTATGTAATAGCTACTAAGGTGCGCGATTGAGGACGCCGCCTCGGGTGATGCTGCTGATGCGACGTTACTGATGCTCTAGACTTCCGCGTATTTCGACGCGCGAGCCCTTACCTCCACATCTGGCCCAGCTGGAGGATGTGCACGAGGGACTGGAAGGTCCACATGCATGCTCGGCAGCACCTGAGCGTCCGGCTCCGCGAGCGCGCCGTTACCGCCGCATCCTCTTCCGTCTCCACCGTGTAGTCGTAGACGAACCAGCGGAAGCTGAGCACCTGCACTACGGCGGATGGCAGCGCGGCGAAAAGCAGCGTGAGAGCGAACCACCAGTAGTCGCGGCGCGCGTAGTAGTCGGCCGAGAGCCACACGTCCGTAGCGCCATCGCAGAAGAAGACGAGCAGCGCGCAAAGCACCCAGCAGCAGTCAAGCAGCGCGTGCCGCCGGGAGCGGTCCTGGCGCTCTTCCGGTCCCACGAGGACACAACGCGCCTCGGGCTCCTTATCGCGCGCGCACGCGGGAGCCGAGGTTACGGCGGATGCGGCGGGTCCGTCCGATTTGGCGGCCATGTTTGTTTGTGCGAAGAGAAGGAGGGGGTGAGGAGAAGGGAGAAGTAGAGGCGAGGGAAGGCTGGTGTGTGCGTGTGTGTCCGTGTGTGTGAGCGCATGATGGGTGGTGAGAGAGAGAGAGAGAGAGAGAGAGAGAGAGAGAAAGCGCATCCTGAAACGATCCAATAGCAATTTCCTTTTGGGATACTCCGGAATTTCGGGATGGTTTGGAATTGATGGAATCTGGCTATCCATTTTCTTTCTTTCTTTCTTTCTTTCTTTCTTTCTTTCTTTCTTTCTTTCTTTCTTTCTTTCTTTCACTTCATTGGCATGACTATGTTCTGTATTAGCAAATAAATGGCATTACAAATATTATATTATTAGGTAATAGCACTAAAGAGAATTAGAGGTAGCATAACATCATCGTCATCATCTTTAGTAAGCGCTTTATTGTGGTCAGGGTCAAGGTGGTTCCAGAGCCTATCCCTGGATCACTGGCACACACTGTCGATGGGATGGCAATCCATCGCAGGAGACACACTCATTCACACCTAGTGTAATATACTGTAGTGTAGCCAGCCCACCTCCCTGCATATTTTGGGAGGTTGGAGGAAACCTGAGAACCTGGAAGAATCACACACAGACACAGGGATAACATGCACAGAAACGCTACAGTAACCCGTGAATAAATAGGGAGCCAACAAATGATTAAGATTATTTCCTTAATTTTGAATATAAAATTGCCATCCATGTGGTAACTGGTTATTTGTAGATTAGGTTATTTGTGTGGCAGACTGGGAAAACCTTTCACCTGGTCAGATTTGGACGTTATCTAGTAAAAAGCGTTACAGGCTTTCCTAAACTGAAATCAGTGGCTTATTTGCACATACTGTATCCCAATCACAAGTTATAGCACTAACCCTCAAAAAGTGAAAAAAGATTGCATTTAAAGATTCCAAATCCCTCTGAAAGACACCACCAACTGATATTTATAGATTTCATCTGCATTTAATTTAATATGTAATAAATAAGATATAAAAATGAGGTATATGACTATGAAAATGATACCTATTTTTATAACAGTTTTTATTTTTAGGATAATGGCTGACAGGCAATTGAGAAATTGCACCCATCCAGCAGAAATCCAGTTGCAATTACCTTAATTATCTGGAGTTGACAGGGAAGTAAACTCCCCACTCACCCACTTATGGAAAAACATGTTTGTTTGTTTTTTTAATTGCCAAATTGTGAAGAATTATGTCTCATTACCTGAGGTAAAAAAAACAACAACAACAACATAGTGAAATGTCCCTTTCACTGTGGCACAAAACTATCTAACAACGTAACCAATGTCTGACATTCAGTGTGTGAGAAAAGCACACTTAACTAGCAAGGTTTTAGGCATATTTATCCAGGCTGACTGTATTTACCACTGTACTTGTTAAGCTGGCTACATGAAAAAAAATAGAGATGTCAAAGTATAGCACTGGCAGAAAAACCCAACTTTAATCAAAACCAGACAATTCTGGCTGTTTTTCATAACTGAGCCACAGCATCTGATGGGTTTCCCAGACTATGACACAATTATGAATTAATAATGAATCAAATTAATCTTTGAAGTAATTGTGTTGTCAAACAAAATAAACAGAAATTTGTGCATAGGTTAGTGCCTTATACAAAAAAGGTTCTATTCACCCAATTACACTGGGTGAGTTTTACAATAAACAGCTACATGTAGAATAAAAGCAGAGCAGTTTTAAACATCTGATCTATTTCTCTGCTTTCCTCTGGAAAGTGATGGCACTGTACATCTGGAACACCTGGAATGTGTTATTGATTATGAGACAGCCTTGACTTTTTCTTTCTGACTGCCTATCTGTAATGAGCTGCAAGGTCACATCACATTTCTTGCAAAGGTGTGAGGTTATTAGATTGAGGGAAAAATGACACACAATACTCCAGTTATATTTACAGGCAAACCTACTGTATCTGCTGCAAATTTAAAATCACATTCGATATAATACTGGTATACATGCATCTGTGTTGAAAATGTATTGGACTTTTATTTATCACATATTGTCCTTTTTAGTTAAAAAATTTGTAACTTGAAACTTTAGAAAATACATTCACATTCTTCTTCTTTTGCATCTTTTTCTTCTTTATAATAATAATAATAATAATAACAACAACAATAATAATAATAATAATAATAATAATAATTCACCTTAAATATATCGGCTATGAAATCCCCTTTAAATCCAAATCTCAGTCTCGGTATCTGCCTACCCTACATGTTTGAGAAATGTAAAATAGGCCTAATGGTCCTTGTTTCCATTAAGCCTATTAGGGCCGTAGCTTACTCAGTGAACTGGCAAAACAGTTGCTGGGTAAGCTTTTTAACATCCAGCACACGTAAATCCTGCTAAACGTTTCTTGTGTGACTTACTGATCCACCATAAACCTGCACAAAAAGCAAATGCCAGCCACTGCATTACCCCTTAATCACATATATTGGGTTGTTAGCAAACCATGGCCTCATTTCCCCCCTCTTCTTCATCCATTTTGTTCAGTTATGCCTCAACCTGTTTTCAGCCCTCACTGTTTTGACTACCAGACTGTGTTTTCAGTGTTGTTTGCCTGGATTTTATAATAAAGTGCCTCTGCACATGGATGTTCACTCTCCTCCTAAGTCTGGTCAGTTACATCAACCCACACACACAAGAAAACTAATACACTTCCAACTCCATCTCACATCAAAATGTGAAGAAATTATAATAAGCAATAGTGATTTCAGTTCAAATAAAAAGCTACAGCATTGCAGTTCATGAATTTTTATACGAGCTGGTCTGTATAAATTTGTGACCATGAAATTATGTTAAAATCTCAGAGGTAGGATGGAAAGCAGTTACAATGGCAATGTAGTGTGGAGTATCAGTTGGTCCTGTGCAACCAGCTAGCTTACTTATGCCAACTTAAGCCATTTAAAAAATGTGCAAGTTGAATGAAATCAACCTGAAAAAGAGGTAATGATCATGGACATCATGAGATGAAAGTTAACTGAAAAGTCAGCACTTGTGTCAAACCCTGTCATTATACTGTACACTGTTTGTCTAAAAGTACGTGGACGCCTGAGCATTGAACATCCTGTTCCAAAACCATGGGCATTGATATTGTTGAGTTGTTCTCCCTTTGCTGCTATAACAGCCTCCACTCTTCTGGGAATGCTTTACACTAGATTTTGGAATGTGGCTGTAAGGATTTGTGTCCATTCAGCCTCAAGACATACATATATATCAAACCTAAATATGTAAATGTTATACATTTAGTCAGCAAGCATATCGTATATACAGTATTGGATCTTCTGTTCCAGGAATGGAAATCACCAAATAATTCATGGAACCTTAAATTAATGGCAGAATGTCCACTTAAGTAAAATATGTTCACCAAAAAGTAAATAGGTAAATAACGGCAGGTTTATGTTAAACTCATTAAATAGAAATATGTACATTTACAAACTTCATTTATTGTAGTAACATGGACATTATATCACTATGTAAAATCTACATGAAGACATAATCACTTTTTAGAGTGCTTGAATTTATTCATTGTGTTTATGGAATATGGGGGCTTGGAAATGCAAGAATGCTTTTGTACCAAACTGCATGATTTAGTTTAATATGGCTGTGAGATCCTAAACTGAGTTTAAAAAAAAGTAATGGGTGTGCACCATTTACTTTATCCATGCTCTATGTTTTTGATTTTCAAGCTCATGAAATACTAAGATTGTGCCAATATTGGAAAATTATTTATTTATTTATTTATTTTTAACAAATTTGTCCTCTCCTGTAGTGTACCCATGGAGCACTTCGGTACTTGCAGCTAGAATTAAATATTTTGAGTATTGTTAAAACATTATTTAGAAAATCGTTAGCTCTAGTTGTGTTGAATGATATGAGAAGTTCTGCTTCACTCTACATTTATATAGATAGATATCTAGATAAACTAATAATAGAGGAGTCAGCATTCAGCCAGTATTTCCTAACTATCATTGATGGCTGCTGAACTGTTTTATTATTTGCTGACAAGTGCTCTCAGAATGACTCTGTAATGCATTCCAACGAATAAGTATACTTTAATTAAAGAATCTCTATCCATAACTGAGACTTACGAACTACACCTAAGCTTTAGCCCAGCCACTGCAGATCAATGCTTGGTCAGCTTATCCATTAGACAAAATCATGTGGGCACCTTTAGAGGAGAGCACAAATTAACCAAAACTTGGGGACATTGTTATTAATTTGAGAATTTTGAATAGCAAATTTAGAGCACTTCTAATGCTCACATTAACTTAAATGGTGTACACAACATAAATATACAGTACTGTGCAAAATTTTTAGGCAGGTGTGAAAAATGCTGTAAAGTAAGAATGCTTTCAAAAATAGACATGTTCATATGAACAAATGAACAAAATGCAAAGTGAGTGAACAGAAGACAGAATCTACAACAAATCAATATTTGGTGTGACCGGAGAAGTCTTGTCAGAAGTGGCCTTCATGGAAAACTTGCGGCCAAAAAGCCATACCTCTGAAGTGGAAACAAGGCCAAGCGACTCAACTATGCACAAAAACATAGGAACTGGGGTGCAGAAAAATGGCAGCAGGTGCTTTAGACTGACGAGTCAAAATTTGACATATTTGGCTATAGCAGAAGGCAGTTTGTTTGCCGAAGGACTGGAGAGCGGCACACAAATGATTGTCTGCAGGCAACAGTGAAGCATGGTGGAGGTTCCTTGCAAGTTTGGGGCTGCATGTCTACAAATGGAGTTGGGGATTTGGTCAGAATTAATGGTCTCCTCAATGCTGAGAAGAGGCATTACTTATCCATCAAGCAATACCATCAGGGAGGCATCTGATTGGCCCCAAATTTATTCTGCAGCATGACAATGACCCCATACATACAGCGAACATCTTTCAAGTGAAAGTGAAAGTGACGTGAAGGCCAATGTATGATAACCCATACTTGGAATTTGTCCTCTGCATTTATCCCATCCAAGTGCACACACATTAGAAGTTGTGAGTAGTGAACACACACACACACTACAAACCGTGAACACACCCGGAGCAAGAACTGTCTTCAGAGTACAGAACAACAAGGAGTCCTGGAAGTGATGGTATGGCCCCCACAGAGCCCTGATCTCAACATCATCGAGTTTGTCTGGGATTACATGAAGAGAGATATGCAACTGAGGCTGCTAAAATCCACAGGAGAACTGTGGTTAGTTATCCAGGATGTTTGTGCCAACCTACCTGCCGAGTTCCTTCAAAAACTGTGTACAAGTGTACCTAGAAGAATTGATGAATTGATGCTGTTTTGAAGACATAGGGTGGTCACATCAAATATTGATTTGATGTAGATTTTTCTTTTGTTCACTCGCTTTGCGTTTTGTTAATTGATAAATATAAACTATTAACATGCCTATTTTTGAAAGCATTCTTACTTTACAGCATTTTACATGCCTAAAACTTTTGCACAGCACTGTATATATACTGTATATAGCAAGCAAAGAAAAGAGAGTTAAGTAAGAGAGTGGTCTCAAAAGACAGATTTGAGTTCAGAACAGATCAGGTTCATGCAATAGAAGAGAGCGAGAAAGAAATGACAAAGCTGCAGGAGACAGAAATAGAAGAGAGGTGCTGGAAGAGGCAGGAGTGTGGGAAGGCCTCACTGATGAATTTAATGGTCCATTAGTGGAACGAGGGAGAAGTTTTTATCAAACGAAGTATATTAAGTTCAGGAAGGCATGGACACTCCTGTCAGCAATTCAACAGCTTCCCATATCTTAATGAAAACGATCTCTTGGCACACACACACACACACACACACACACACACACACACACACACACACACACACACACACACACACACACATACACACACACACAGACGCACACACGAACACACACACACACACACACACGCTCTTCTCTACCATTCTTAGCTCTCTCAGCGAACTGAGCTGTTTTTATTGATGTTTCTTTTTAATTGATGTTATTTTCTCATTCATTCACTAGATTAAGATTGTGCCTCCTCTTCTCCCTCACTGAGAAGACAAGACAGAAAAGATGGAGGCAGCAGTATTCTTTAGGCACAGTGTGGAAGTTGTCCCTGCTTTCCTGTCTGCCTTATTTAATTAAAAGAAAAATCCTTTTCTTTGAGGAGAAGAAGAGGAGGCTTAGGGCAGAGGGGTGGAGTGAAGACTAATGTGGCTTTAGGCAGTCTTTATTCATTCTCTGCTGCCCTACAAGAAGTGTTTGAACTTGAAGCATTAATGTGTGTATGTGTGTGAGTAGGGCTTGCCTGTCTGAGTCTATGTCCATGTAGGTGACCACCCAGGGTCATCATGTGCAATTGAAAAAACCTTTATTTGCTCAAGTTGCTTGCATGTGTGCAGTGTTAAATATGGATTAACTGAGCGAGTTAGCTAATGTTCCACCTAGGTAGTTTAAAATGAATTCTGCACACTTTCACTAAATTTAACTTAACATTTAAGTGTTACTTAACATTAAACAAAGTTGTTTTGTAAGCTTGTACCATTTATAGAGGTGTCAACATCTGCAGTTTAGCAATAACCCATCCATCCATTCATTTTCTGTACTGCTTATCCTACACAGGGTTGCGGGGAGCCTGGAGCCTATCCCAGGGGACTCGGGGCACGAGGAAGGGGACACCATGAACAAGGTAGTTTAGCAATAACTTTTACAATTTTTGATTTTTGCTTCTCTGTTTCCTCGTGAATAAAATTTGCTTGGCGAAAAAGGCAATTAATTTGAAGGGGAAAGACATGGTAAGTGAAAGACCTTTTCTGGTGGTGGTTACTTTAATAAATACCTTTTGCTACAGTTGTAAACAGTTTATTATCATGTGCAAACAATATGGTCATGGACGGGACATGCTCTTATATAAATTTTGTAACAATTGTATAACCTGTCTAAAAACATGTCAGTAGGTTAAATGGCCATGCTGAAATTGTCCCTAGATGTTTTGAATGTGTGAAAGTGCATTCCTACTTCACAGCCACTGTTCCCGGGATAGGCTCTGAATCCACTGTGACCATGACAGGATAAAGTGGTTACTGAAGAAGAATGAATATGTAAAGAAGTAAGCTCATGCACATTTCTGCAGATTTCAGTTAAATCAGTTTAACCCATACATACAGTGCCCTCCACTAATATTGGCACCCTTGGTAAATATGAAAAATTGTCTTTATTCTTTGTAAAAAATAGGCATTTTCAATTCTTGTGCTATTTTCTTATAGCCACTTCCCATTTTGTGACGCTCAACAACCTTTTGCTGCACATCATAGCTATATTCCTTGGTCTTACCCATTGTTATGAATGACTAAGGGAATTTGGCCCATGTGTTACCTTATATTTATACCCCTGTGAAACAGGAAGTCATGGTCGAAAAATTCCCTGTTCCCAGTCACCCAGGTGTACTAAATTTTTTTTTTAAAATATCAATGGGAATATAGTTCAAATATATTTTTCTCATATGAATTCATAGGGGTGCCAATAATTGTTGCACACCTATATTTAACAAAGATTTTTTTTTGGATAAACCTGTGTTTTGTTTGTAATTGTTTGATATCCATGAAAGCAGAGTATTTTTGTGAATTTTTTGGAATAAAAGATCAAAAGGTTAATCAATAAAGACAATTTCACAGGTTTCTTTGCTCATATTTACCAAGGGTGCCAATATTAGTGGAGGGCACTGTGCTTAATCATTTGTGTTCTCATGGAGCCATGCCATCCACCAACATACACTAGGGTTTTTGTGGTAATTTTTTTCCTGTTTCTGTCTGCTTGGATTTTCTTGTTAGCAATGTCACCACCTCTGCATTTAGGCTTTCAAGAGCATACAAGAGTGCATAACAAGGCATAAACGCAGTCGTAGAATTTTCTACTTTATTGATAATTTGGCTAAACAGTAGGCTGTAATGTTTTATCAGTCAAGTGTTCAAGTGGTTTTATTGTCATTTCAACCATATACAGCTGGTACACTACACAGTGAAATGAAACAACGTTCCTCCAGGACCATGGTGCTACATAAATCAACACACTAAACCACATGAGACGACACAGAACTAAAGAGCTAGACATTCTACATAAAGTGCACATGACAGTACAGTAACTCCTAAACAGGACAATGGACACAGTAAGTAACAGTGTCGCGCCAACCAGTACACAGTTCTAGTGTGAAAGTGTCAAGTATACAGGTAGTGCAAAAAGATACAATATAATTAAAAAACAATATAATTAAAAGATGCTATGAATCTAAACATAACATACTATGACATAGTATTAAGCAGATTAGCTTTTACCATATATGGACATAGCAGTTATTGCATTAGCAGCCAGGTAAAAGTGTATGATAGTAACAAGAATTAAACATACGTTACGAAATGTGCAAAAATTACAAGGGGAGTGGGATGGTGTTCAATTCAGTGTGTGTGTGTGTGTGTGTGTGTGTGTGTGTGTGTGTGTGTGTGTGTGTGTGTGTGTCAGTCCAGTCTCTGAGTAATGAGGAGTCTGATGGCTTGGGGGAAGAAGCTGTCATGAGGACCTGAATGCTTCGGTACCTTTTTCCAGACGGCAGGAGGGGGAAGAGTGTGTGTGAGGGGTGTGTGGGGTCATCCACAATGCTGGTGGCTTTGCAAATGCAGCGTGTGGTGTAAATGTCTGTGATGGTGGGAAGAGAAACCCCGATGATCTTCTCAGCTGTCTTCACTAGTCGCTGCAGGGTCTTGCGATCCGATACGGTGCAATTTCTGAACCAGGCAGTGATGCAGCTGCTCAGGACGCTCTCAATAGTTCCTTTGTAGAATGTGGTGAGGATGGGGAGAGGGAGATGAATTTTTTCAGCCTTCTCAGAAAGTATAGACACTGCTGGGCTTTCTTAGTGATGGAGCTGGTGTTGAGGGACCAGGTGAGGTTCTCCGCCAGGTGGACACAGAGGAATTTGGTGCTCTTGATGATCTTCACGGAGGAGCCGTCGATGTTCAGTGGAGAGTGGTCGCTCTGTGCTCTCCTGAAGTCAACAACCATCTCTTTTGTTTTGTCTACATTCAGAGACAGGTTGTTGGCTCGGCACCAGCCCGTTAGCCGCTGCACCTCCTCTCTGTATGCTGACTCGTTGTTCTTGCTGATGAGACCCACCACGGTCGTGTCATCAGCGAACTTGATGATGTGGTTCGAGCTGTGCATTGCTGCACAGTCATGAGTCAGCAGAGTGAACAGCAGTGGACTGAGCACACAGCCCTGGGGAGCACCAGTGCTCAGTGTGGTGGTGCTGGAGATGCTGTTCCTGATCCGGACTGACTGAGGTCTCCCAGTCAGAAAGTCCAGGATCCAGTTGCAAAGGGAGGTGTTCAAGCCCAGCAGGTTCAGCTTTACAATCAGGTGCTGAGGAATTATTGTGTTGAATGCTGAACTGAAGTCTATGAACAGCATTCGAACATAGGTGTCATTTTTGTCCAGGTGGGTGAGGGCCAGATGTAGGGTGGTGGAGATGGCATCGTCTGTTGAGCGGTTGGGACGATATGCGAATTGCAGGGGATCCAGTGAAGGTGATAGCAGGGTCTTGATGTGCCTCATGACGAGCCTCTCAAAGCACTTCATGATGATGGGTGTGAGTGCAACGGGACGGTAGTTGTATTGTAGTGTAACAAATTGGTAGTCATGCTAACATTACAGAGTAATGCTGCAGAAGATCATTTCTATTACACAACTCTTGTGATGTTGGGTTGCTACCAATATTTAGGCTAGCGATCGTTATGTTGCAAAATAATAAGAACAGAAATTAAACGTATGCGCTAATCCTATTTTCAATCCACCTTATCAGGAACACATGTACAATGTGCAGTGCATTATATAACAGTTTACACAGAATGGTGTGAAAAACATTTTTAAAAATCCAATTAGCAGCAGTTGTATGGATGGAAACAACTTGTTAATGAGAGAGGTCATAGGAGAATGGCCAGACTGGTTCAAGCAGGAAGGCTTTGGTAACTTAAATAACTTTCTTTACAACCATGGTGAGCAGGAAAGCATCTCAGAATGCACAGCATGTCGAACATTTGTGGACGCTGGGTTACAATACAACAGCAGAAGACCACATCGGGTTCCACTCCTGTCAGCCAAGTCCAGGAATCTGAGACCACAGTGGGAACAGACTCACAATGTGGGAAGAGACTCACAATCTTTCCAGACATACAGGTGTATCTGCATGATTTTATGAATTGTATTGCTGCCACATGAGTGGCTGATTGGTTAAATGCATGAATGAGCAGGTGTATATTATGTTCCTAATAAAGTAGACGGTGAGTGTATAGATACAGTCAGACAGTGAGTTAGCATGCACAAACACAAATTTGTGTCATTCATATGGTTTAAAAGACACATATGTGCACAGAAACCTGCACACCAATGTCACACGCACACACCCACAGTGAGCACTGAGTGACTGCTGCAGTGTTTCACACACCACAAAATCTCATCAAAGCAGTGGAGCAGAAGACTGTCGTCATTCTCAGCCAACCCCCCGGAGAAGGTGGAGTACCACGGAGATGGAGAAAAGATACAGAAGAAATAGAGGAAAAGAAATATAAAAAGGGAGACATGAAATATGTGTCTCTATAAAAACAACTGACCAGACATTACCTCAGGTACAAAAGTCTGTGTATTCATGTGTGTGTGCGTGTGTGTGTGTGTGTGTGTGTGTGTGTGTGTGTGTGTGTGTGTGTTTAAGTGGAGTTGCAATAGAGTCACAAGGGTGATTAACACCTACTAGTGTGGCACTTATGCACTCCAGTCCTATCTAATACACACATGATTCAGTTCTGAGGTAAGGTAATGTTTAGGGTGGTACTTTATGAGCACTCTCTCTCTCTATCTCTCTCTCTCTCTCTCTCTCTCTCTCTCTTTCTCTCACACACCCACACACACACACACACACACACACACACACACACACACACACACACACACACACACACACACACACACACACACACACACACACGCTGTTTGTGAACAGCCCCTCAAATGTGCTGCAGTGCTGCCCCAGAGTGGTCGACACGAGTGTGTGCACTCCCTCTCCCTCTCTTTCTCTCATTCTCTCTTTGTCTCTCAGGAGGAAGTGCTATGATTAGCTCTCTCCAGGAGTCGTCACCATCTGCCAAGGTCAAGAGCTCTTATCAGCTCTGCTGCAGCTGCCTGACCAGCAGAACACACAATGCAACACAACACAACACGAAAGAGGGAGACAGAGAGAAGTGGCAAAGAGGTAAGAGATGGAGTGATTATGGGCAGCTGACACAGGCTGACTTACAGTGACGGAAGAGGGAATATGAGAGAAGAAAGCGGTGGGGGAACAATATAGAGATCAAAGATTAAAATGAAAAAGCACATGAGAACCAGACACAGTGACATTGCTCAGATTATTAAGCTTTAATCACCAGTCACTGCTGTTCAAAGCCACTGAATGATGTCTGTCACCCCTCCTAGTGCTGAGAGCATTAAATTACATTTACATTCCTTTGGTAGGTGATTTAAAAAAAAAAAAAAAATATATATATATATATATATATATATATATATATATATATATATATATATATATATATATATTATTATTATTATTATTATTTTATTTTTTTTTTTTATTTATTTATTTTTTTACCTAAAATGACTACATTTGTGAAAGAATGAAATCCAAACACACACACACACACACACACACACACACACACACACACACACACACACACACACACACACACACACAGCTGAAACCATTGCTTCCTGACAGTTCTGGGATTTAAATTGACAACTTTCTGATCACTAGTGGAACTTTTTTACTGACTCTCATTCACATCACCCATTCATTCATTCATTCGGTTCTTCTGTAACCACTTTATCCTTGTCAGGGTCACGGTGGATCTGGATCCTATCCCAGGGACACCAGTTCATCACAGGGCATCATGCACACACACACCTTCACACCTACGGGCAATTTAGCACAGCCAATATACCTACTGGCATGTTTTTGGGAGGTGGGAGGAGACTGGAGAACCCGGAGAAAACCGACACAAATGCAGGGAGCACATAGGAAACTCTGAGCCTGGAGTTGTGATCACTGTGCATCACTGTGCACCTCGCATATTGAAAATATGTATATTCATATGTGCATTTTTGTTGAGAAATTAACTTTGTAAATGTAACCTCGTTGTGGTGTGAAAGCCTTAAGAAATTCCCAGGTGAGAGCCACATTGCCTTCACTCATTTAAGTTTATATTTCTTTGTATATCTTTATTTACAAATGAATATTTTGGCATCAAATGAGATTATATTACACAGCCTGCAAGGGCAGTCCATATATTAATTTATATGGTTTAAGATCTAGTATGTTAGTGACTTGTTAAGAATAAAGGTTCCAATAGCTTATCAAAATAAGCAAAAATTCTGTTTTCACTTATTTTCAACTTTAAAAACAATAATAATAAAAACAAAAAACCCAAAAAACGAGTAGGCTACCCTCACATGACATTTATTTGTGACACTTTTATCTATACCAGTATAGCAGTTAATAATACACCTGGTTCAGATTTCCTTTTAATGGTAAACCAATAATAATTATATACCAGTTCATCCTTAATTTGAAATTCATAATAGTAGTAGACTTTCCAAAGCTGTGTGTACTGGTGTTTGTCTCAGATGCTGTTTTGGCAACTGAATTATTTAGCACAGACTCCAAAGTAGAACGTGATAAAATGAAAATGATTAGCCTTATGAAATGTAAATGCCAGAATTTAAAAATGAATCCACTCGAATCAAAATCACAGCAAAAAAAAAAACATTTACATTTATGGCATTTGGCAGACACACTTATCCAGAGCAACTTACATTTATCTCATTTATACAACTGTTGAGGGTTGAGGGTTAAGGGATCTGCTCAAAGGCCCAGCAGTGGCAGGTTGGTGGTGCTGGGATTTGACTTCACGACCTTCCAATCAGTAGTCCAATGTCTTAACCACTGAGTTATCACTGCACTGCAGAGGCCCTTGTTGGCCATGAATTTCCCCTTTTGCACAGTGATGTGATGCTGAGAAAAGAGCCACGTTTACATGTAAAATATGGATGGTTTCTATTGCCATTTGGTGCAGACACGCCTTTCAGGATGAAATATAACGCACCAAACAGGTGTAAGAGTGCAGTCTGAAACAATGCATCAATGTTTTAGACCCAAAACCACAACAGCAAAGGTATAAGCAAACATTAGGTAAGCATGAATTTTGGCTCCTAAAGGCGATTGGAGCCAAACAGCTATTGTTTGGGGGTTCATTTTGTGCATATGTATGCATGCGTGTATGTGTGATTGTGTGTGTGTGATTTCCCAAACTTTGTTGCTGGGAGCATCCTGTCAATAATACCTCCCCCTACTGAGGCCTCAGGAAAGGACTGCAAGAGTTTGTTTATACAGGCATGGATGTAAGCTGTGTGTGTGTGTGTGTGTGTGTGTGTGTGTGTGTGTGTGTGTGTGTGTGTGTGTGTGTGTGTGTGTGTGTTTGTGTGTATTGACCATTCAACACATGTGAATAGGAGTATGCGTGTGTGTTTGGGGGGTGAGAAAACCCAAAACACCTGCTAAACCAGCACATTTCCCCACAATGCAGGAAGCAGTAGTTTTAAATAAAACACATTAAGTCAGCACCCCCTCATTCCCCCCTTGTCCTTGCGTCTAAACAACCTCAAACCAGCTGTTGTCCAGCGTTTGGCCTTGATGGTCCTAAGTCTCCTTGGAGATGGTCCATCACCTTTAACATGCAAGCAAAAATCAGAGACATCCACAGTTATTGCCCAGTATCATGAATTAATCAGAAGCACTGTAATACGTAAAAAAAAATTAAAAAAAATACATGAGGTTACATGTATTATTTGGCCCTCTATTGCATGTTAATCTTCTTCAATTTGACAGATTGGCAGACTGAAATTCGTTATCCCCTACCAGCAGTTGCACTGACTTTTGTATTTAAGTGTTTAGTTGTCACTCTCTCTGTTCTTACACTTGTTTTTGGTCAATTGGTGGAAACTAAATTGAATCCTGTCAGCTCCTGTCACAGCACATACTTGTAATGTATTCTGAATAAAAGTACTGGCATGTCGAGGTACTATCTACCGTCTGTGTAGTTTTTCTCTGTTATATCAGTGAAGCGTGTAATTCCAGGCCTTTGGCTCAGTAGCCATGGTTTTAGAATTTGAGCCATTCCAGCACACCACAGCTTTTCCTTCAGCAAAAGGAATGCTGTAAAATAGGGTGTGATAAAGAGATAAGGAAGTGGTTTTAGTTTTAGCCAGATCCATTGTCGTCGCAAATATATTCCATGGGGAAGCACCTTGATTTTCACTGCAAGCGGCAGCCAAGAGCATGAAGCCTGATCTATAGTATATATTCATTTGGTTTTCATATTGTGTGTTTTTCCATTTATTCTAGTATACCATATATTTATTTCCATGTCTTTATCATATTCATCGCTGTCCAGTATTTATATGCAATTTATATTTCACAATACTGATGAAGTTTCCTTCGTTCATTCCATATTTACCAGATGTATAGCGGCAGATATAGAGAGATTTGTACACCTATGCGTGTCTTCCTCTCTGGTCAAGATCCAGAGCTTCTCAGAGTCGATTGTATTACATTCTCTTCCATATTACATTAAACTTTGTTTGTCTTTTAATTCAACCACAAATAAATAACGGCTTGCATAAGTCTTTGTGTGATCCTTCCCTTGTTCTCTCCCACTCTCTTTCCAAACTTGTTGCTCTGCATCACCATGAGCTCAGCGGCTTCCTGTTTTCCTGCAGTTCATAACTGTCTCTTAGGACCAAATCAGGAACCTGAATAATGCTCCCGATTCTTTCACTCTCTCACACACACATACACATACACAAACCCCTCTGGCCTGAAAGAATAGTGCAGATAGCTCTAGAGGGTTTTGTTGACGTCTGAGGTGTATGCACGGTTATGATGGTCAAGGTTTTCTTTCCATGTTACGGAAGATTACACTGACCAGTAAAACACACCCATGCACAATTTTCACAGAACTCCATGACCTCATTCTCACAGCACCTTTCTACACTATTTCATGATTTGTCCTATATTAAGAGGAGCTGTAATGTCACATACAGATACAGGTCACCAACAATATATGTTAATAATTAAAATGTTAGTACCACAAAAGTCTATAGTCAGCTAGCAAGAATATTAATTAGACATTTTGCTGGTTAACAAGGTCATTTTCATGCTAACTCAATTCTCTTGCTAATTAACAGGGGTGCACAGTAATAAACTGCATGTACTCTTGCTACACTACTTGAATACATGGTTCACTGTAACAGTGCTTTTTTTTAGGATAATTCATATCATAGTACTTTTGCTTGCGTTTCTAAGTAAATAAAATGTTCAAGTTTTGTTACATTTATTTTTGAGCCCCATTACAGAGTAAAATATAATGCATTTAACCCTAGAATGTATGTAGCTAGAAAGATATGCATTTGAATTACCATGAGATAGCTAGATAACAAACTTATCAATCTACTGAAACCCCAATAGCATTTAACTAAATTAGCTAACAGGCTAACTTTACCTTTCTTTATGTCCTGTTGATAATGGTGGTGGTGTTCACTTCAGCATAGCTCACTTGGTTAGTTAACATAATTGTTCAGAAATGCACTCCTCACATAAAGAAAATGTTTGGATTAGTTGTGTCAATTGTACACACACACACACACACACACACACACACACACACACACACACACACACACAGATATATATATATATATATATATATATATATATATATATATATATATATATATATATATATATATATATATATATATATATATATATACATATATATATAAAGTCATTTGTAAAGTAACTACTCAAGTAGTTTTTCACTAGATGACACATTTACTCTTACTTGAGTTTTAATTAATTTTTTTTTTTACTAGAGTAGCAGAACTTTTACTCAAGTCACTGTGTTTTGTACTTCTTTCCACCACTGCCAATAACACTGCATCAAAATCGATTGGTTGTGCCACAGATGTTTTTAGATAAAAATAATAACATCTTCGTTATGCTAACACAGAGATAAAAATAAATAAATAAATAAATAAATAAAAACAGTTCCCCATCTGGTTGAATGTGCTTAAAGCCGAAGTGTAGAAAAAGACCTTTATGGGTGCTCATAAAAAAGTTTTGCTTACAAACCGTCAAAAGTGATGAGTCTGGGAAATAACTTCTTGAGGGAACAGAAAAAAAGAAAAAACAAGAATGCATGGGAGAGATGGAGAAGTGGAGAAGATTTATCTGCTTTATCTGCTTTAGAGGAGGTTAGATTTAGACCAAGGGGTTAAGAGCATGCTCTGTTGGTTTCATGATCACAGACAACTGTGCACTAAAGATGGCTGGATCATAAAGATGTCTGGATCATAAAAATTCTTGAAAATACTGAGCTGCAAAATTATTGAACTATGAAATATCAGCCAAAAACATTTTAAGTTCTAGCAGATGGGATCTGAAGAGGAGGACAAAATTATACAATGGCATTAATTAGGTAGAAATCATTGATAGAATTTCAGACCGAAAGGCATATATGGGTTTATATAGGTTATAATATTAGGTTTTTAATTTTAATACTTTAAATAGAACTCAGCAAACAGATTCATTTATTCTAAAGAATGGGCAAAGCACGTGGTTTCAGATAAAAAATAAAAAATCATTGGTATTTTCCATAGAGTTGAATCCTGAGGTCTGTGTGAAGTTTTGCAAGTTTTCCCTATGTTTATCCCAGGGTTTCCTCCAGCCTCTCCAGTTTCCTCCCACCTCCCAAAAACATGCCGGTGTGTGTGTTGGCAATGTTAAATTGCCTCTAGATGTAAATGAATGTATAAATGTGTGTGTGTGTGTGTGTGTGTGTGTGTGTGTGTGTGTGTGTGTGTGTGTGTGTGTGTGTGTGTGTGTGTGTGCGCATGGTGCCCTGTGATGGACTGGCATTCCAACCGGGGTGTATTCCTGCCTCAAGAGGAGAGATTTCCCATTCTTGTATACCAACAAGAATGAGATCACGAGAACACAGAAGAAGTCACAAGATTCATGTGGTTGTAAAAATTTGTGCTACTAGGAGGATGACAGCGTTTCTTAATATTTTCTGAAGTCTGAGTTTAAGATAAAAGTGTAAATCTTAGAAGAGATAGAGATAGCTTGCTACATAAACCACCCCACATAAACACACAGGGACTCTGCCATTCATTTTTTAAAGTGTGAAACACTGTAATTATTGTGTGTGAAAAAGGAAGCAACTGGAAAAACAAGAGGATAGGAAGTGTGTGTAATCAGACTCACACAGATGCACATGCACACAAACAGTCTTGCAGGTGGAGATTTAATCAGACCCTAGTCAGTCCCCTATTCTGTCCTCAAAATGGCCACGATTATACAGTGTGATGTCACATTAAACGCAAGGAATTTTGCCTCACATGTAAGTTCCTTTCAATAGTAGCATCTGCAATATGAGTAAATGTAAATGACATAAAGCATCCAACACACCACCTAACTAACATACATGAGTAGCCATGTGACATTTTGTGTATCTCTTCTTGCGTGTCAGTGTGTGATCAACTGCTCTACCTATTTTAATAGCTTTTTTTTTTTTTTAAATGAATGATTACATATGTAACTAGATAGGTAAAGTTTGTCATGACAAACTTTGATGTTGGCCTGACAAAGCCGGTGTGAAAGTTTAAAATAGTTATCAGTTTGAAATCTGAAGGTAATGTGCAGTTTTAAGAAAGAAAGAGAGACAGATAGAGTGTCAACTCTTTTAGAGTTGGCTAGATAGTGTGCCAATTCTTGTAGCGTTAGATAGCTAGCTAGGGCTCCAATACTTTCAGAGGTGAATAGATAGACAGACAGATAGATAGATAGATAGAGTTGATTAGATAGAGAGAGAGAGAGAGAGAGAGAGAGAGAGAGAGAGAGAGAGAGAGAGAGAGAGAGATGGGGGGGTGGAGAGTCTCTGTTACAGGTACATTGACAGAGTGAGAGGGAGAGAGTTTTGACAGTTGGAGTTTGAAATTTCGAATTTTCCGAGCCAGTCTATGAACATTCCATCAGTGTAAGTGAATGGGAGATTTTGGGATATTTGATCGTCCACTACGGGAAAACTGGGAGTCCGATCAGTTATGAAAAATAGAGCATGACCAGTCTGATCAGCCTGAAGGACTGTACTGAGTTTGGAGGACAGGGCCATTTCTGGCCATTTTGGCACCCTAGGCGAGATTCCAGACCAGGTTACGTCCCTGGTACTATCTTTCTCATGGGTGGGTGAGTCAGGCAGGGGCTTTGGGGCCTCATTGGCACCCTCAAGCTGGTGGCGCCCTAGGCGACTGCCTAGTTTACCTATGCCTAGAAACGGTCCTGTTGGTGGAAGAATTTTAAATGCAAGTCAATGGGAATTTTGGCCATTTTGAGCTTCCATAACGGAAATTTCGTAATTCCGATCACTAAGAAAAGTCATACACCAACAAACAGTGGGAGCTGACAGCATCTACCAAGTCTACAACTGACATAAACCAAGCTCTCAGTGAGACTTGTGGATTATCAGAATGAATAGGAAGTCAATTGCTGATTTTTCCACTGGGGAAAAAATGTTGGAAGGAAGCCTGCAAATTCCAGTAGAAGTTCAGAATATGGTCCTGTTGGCCTGTTAATACTAAGAGTGGAAACAACTGAGTAGACTTTTTTGATGTTCATTATGTACCTAAAATGAGTTAAATTCATATCTAGATTTCTGTTTAATGCCTAGGGTATCATTATAAATAAATGCAACACCTCCTCCTCAAACCAATTAGATAGATGAGGGCAGTGTATATAGCTGTACCCAGGAGGGCTAGCTTAATTTAAAGCTACATCATTAGGTCTAATCCAATTTTCTTTTAAACAACGTAAATTAAATCCCTGATCATTTACAGTATTTGTTCATTAACACTTTAGCTGTAAAGCAATCTAACTGTCATGCCACCGATAGCTTCTGCCTTGAGCTCCGTGTCCCATCAGCCATATGGACTACAAACCATATCACATGACTCGTGACATCTAATCAAGCACACCTGTTTGTAATCACATTCACCCTTTATACAGTATAGCATGGACTTTCACTCAGTCTTTGCTAAGTTTTTCTAATGGATTATGCTAATAATGACATTAAGCCCTTGGTCTCTCATTTTCTATTATGCTTTTGATTTTGTTTTGTTTATTACTATGATTTCCGTTTGTTCCCCATTTATCACTGTTTGCAGATTGTCTGACCTGTGCCTGTGTTTTGACTACATATTTGGATTTGCCCTTTTGGATTGTTTGCCTGTTTTCAATAAACCTGCACTTGTATCCAACCGAAACTGCCTCACTGACACTCAAATTTAGCAATCCTAACTTTAGCTCAAAGGTGCTGGTTTGAGCAGTTAATATGAACTAATTTTCTATTAATTAGATTACTAAAACAAACTTACTAAGATTTACTGTATTTTTGTTTTTGTTTAGCTTGGGGAAGAGACACAGTCTTAATATGGTGCAACCGGAGTAAACTGAGTGAAGGCACCTAGCAGATGGTCAGATTAGCCTATTTGTCTGCTGCCCTGGCTCTGGATTGTCACTGATTAACTAGGCTTGTTCCAAGGTTATGATCTATGTCACACGTTGTACACAATTGTGATGTTGGTTAGCTAGCTAAGCGTTTATGTGAAAATTGTATGCAACTATATGTGAACTACTATTTTGAAATATGTACAGTAATATGCAAATTTAATAGAAGGCACATTTGTAATAAACTTTTGAGGCTTAAAGTTGCAGTACAAACCTTTTTTGGTTAAAAATGAACAAAAATCAATTATTGAGCAAGTACATAAAAAAACTGTCTCTTTACCTTACCCTGATTTGCAATGTAAGATTATAATAATGATTTATAATTTGAGCTGTCGGGTCAGTCGTGTCATTTGTCTTTACGTGGTTACATCATGTCCATAAACAGAAAGAAGAAGAGCCGGCTACTATATCGTGTGTGGATGCTGAGGATGGTGGAGTGTCTGTAGCTTGTTCTTACAAGAGTTGCTTAGAAATTGAACTTGCCTTTGTTGACTCTGGGGAATCAGCTGTCAAAACCAAGAAGCCTCAATCTGCGGAGAGCCTGCAATCAAAAAGGGAAAGAGCTCGTACTAAAACGAGACTAAATATCGGCATGGCTTTTGAGAGGTGGCAATAACGCCGAGATCTTAATGGATTGAAGACTGACACAGATATGGCTTTTTTCAGCTGAACAGGTAAGACATTTCAGTGACTCAATAGGTAGCTAGCTAACATTACTGCACTTGTTTGCTTGATTCAGCTTTTTTTGTTTTGCTGTGGTCAGTGTGGTGAACTGCACCTATTTTCTGCTAGCAATGAGAGAGAGAGCAATTCACCTCTACTCCAAGAAAACCGTATCCGCCGCCACCTCCGTTGTCAAGTATTGGAGCTAATATACAAATATGTATACCTCAAACCATCAGATTCATCTGCACAGAGGAGCAGTGCCGAAGCACAACCCACATAAAAAAAATAAATAAAAAAAACTCCGCAAGTAACTTGCAATTTTATATTTCAAACAGAGATGGCGATAGAGAGGCAAAAGTTCAGTACTGCAGCTTTAATTATTCAAAATTTGTGTAAAGATTTGTCTCTCAGCCTTCTCAAATTAAACAGAAGTTGCCCAAGGAGTCCTTAAAATAAATTGAACAGAAATATGTAACTTCATGCCTTAGCAAAAATAGAAATATCAGAAATATCTTAGAAATGAACCTCATTTAGCGCAAGTTTGTGAAACTGGTAGTTTATGGTCATAAGCCACAAAATGGTTGTTGGCTGAGGTGAAGTTGGTTTGTTGGCCACACACTGTTACCGAATGAACAAATCTTCCCATGTTGCTCAAAGACTGGAGAACAGAAAATGAGGGGTGACTAGGGGAAAAAGACTAATAGGAAATGTTTGGCTTTCCATCAGAAACACGAAAATGTTTTGATCTGCCAGACTGAGTGTGGCTAGTGGACTTGAGTGCAACTCTCGCCCCCTCACCCACATTCTCATTTTCATTTTCTGGGAGGAACTTTTCAGCAAGTGATTTTTTTCACCTTTCAAATGCCAAAAAGTGGGATACACTGATAAACAACATGTGCAGGGGAAAAAGAACAAAGTGAAGGAGGACATGAAGAAGGGACTTTGATGAACGATGCAACTTCATGGAGTGAAAGTGTGCAGATTGCAGAGACTCAGAGGCAAAAAAGAGGCAAAAAAAAGCTGAAGCATAATACAGACTGTTCTCATGAAATTTAGCCTTTTATTTTTTATTTTTTTTGCATTTTTTATTCATTCAGTCTCATAGCTTTTCTAAATTCTTATGGATATTTTCCTTCTCTTGCCTTCTTTCAGCTCCTTCTTTCTCTGTGTCCATCTTTCTCTCTTTCCCTCTCCACCCCCTCGTTTTTGGCTCTCCTCCACTTGCCGCACTCTTGCGGCCTCTCTGACTGTTTCTCTCCCAGAGAAAACCACTTAATGCAAACAGAAGATTTTTGTCCTCGGTTTGCAGCATGCAGTCACATCTCTTCGGAAACGGACATTTAACAAAATGGAGATAAATCAATGATTAAATAGTACTGCTCGTACATCCCAGACAGAAATTAAAAACATCACTCATCAAAGGCATAGAGTTGTTTTTTGTAATTATATGGATGGCCAATAAATGGCAGCACAAGAAAGGAGAAAAAACTCAAAAACACTCACAGAGCCATGGTGGATGTTTCACAACGCCCGCATGGCACCAGTGGGTTAGGAGACTTTGGGTCCTGGGAAAATGATGTGTGTATGTGTTTGTGTGGGTGAGTGTGTGGTTGTCACTGGTCTGGAAGACTGTCTCTGAGCAAAGTCCAGCAGTGGCCAAGTGTATGAGACGACAAGACAAGAGTATTAATCTCTCTGTCTCGGTGTGTATGTGTGCATATGTGGGTGATTTGTGATTCTTGGTGCCAAGTCCTGGTCACTTATGCTCAGCAAGGCACAATTATATGCGGGAGAAGAAGAAAAATGGAAATCTGAGAATTGTGCGAAAGGGGAAAAAAATAGCCTCAAAAATGAGCAACAACAAAAACACCCAAAACAACCCCCCCAAAAAAAGAAGTGAGCATTTATGAGGGTTGGTTCTGTCTGCTGGCTCACTTGCTGATCTTTAGCAAGGCGTCACTCCGGGTCAGCAGCCCGGCTCCCAGACGCTGCACTGGCAATTATGGCACTGTCATGGAAACTACATTAAACCAAGGAGAAAACGACCCCTCATGACTTCCAAGATTATTCTCAGGACTCCATTTGAGTTGGGCTGGAGTTCAGTCCACAAATTTGTTTGCTTGGAAAACGATGGAATGTGTATAGGGAATATATAGTAACTAATGTATCATAAAGAATGTCTGGTATATTCCTGAATGATATACAATTGCCAAATCATACAAAAAGTCCATTTGCCTTGACATGCTACCTCCACGCATTTTAAAATGAGATCACAAGTTCAAAGCCTGATGATGCTGCAGCTGTTTGTGACCAGGAGCCAAGGGAGCAAGACTGGTCTCTGGATGGGAGGGATTGATGGAGTCTCTAGTGTCATTTGTAACAACTAGAGATAAAGCTGTAATTTAAGATACAGGAAAGTCTTCAGGACGGAGGGTCCTTTGCGGTTTCTCAGTAACATGACAAGCTAAATTTTTTTTTAACTTATTAACTTCAAGAAAGAGAAAAAAGAGAGAGGCTGCTTAACTGCTGTTACAATGTAAATAATAAGAGGAACAAACTTGTTTCCATGGATGTTCCACAACATTAAATGTAACTGTAAACAGATTAAAAATATGACATTGCTGTGCATTACTGTGGTATAAGAGGAATAAAACACTTTTGTACATGTTGTTATTAGAAAATAATCAACATCAGGGTGGTACCGGCATTATATCACCCTGCACTTGGGTCCTTGAGCATACCAGGTTGTGTTTTATTCCTTACAGATTGTCACTGCTGCCTCAGGGGATACTCCGAATTTTGTTCTGAGTTTGACTCAAAAAGCACCAGCCGTCATGCTTTGAGCTCATTCCTAATGCCAGGCCTTTCCATTGACCCTTGATCTTTACCCTGTGTAGCTGAAGAAGGCTTGGCAAAGGGGTTTACCATAGCAGAAAGGAGTTTCCTCTGCACACACACATATACATGCACTTACATTCATCCACATTCCCCTCGCTCTGCCGCTTACACAGGAAGGGGAGGTAGAGCTACTTCCTGTCAGAGAGGGGAAGAGTGAGGGTAAGGATGGTGGTCACACGTCCTGATAAGGAGAAGAAGGGAAGAAAAGAGAAAGAGAGAAAAAACACAAATGACATCATGCTTTAGGTTTGCTGGATGGGGTTTTGGGGAGAGTCCACAGTCCAGTTTGATGGAAAAGCTGAAGCTGTCGGGTGAGGACACACCATGAGCGCGCACACACACACACACACACACACACACACACATACACACACACACACACACACACACTCAGCTGCAATAACAAAACACTCAAATATTGCAGGATCTGTGACCCTACACACCTAATGTCAAAGGAACACACACACACACACACACACACACACACTGCACAGGCTTTCTGTTCTACTGTTAGATTAGATCCTGTCAGATACTGCACACTGCACAGTGCAGAACTTCTCCTACAGTACCTCTATGTCCAATTTCAACTTCTTTATTCCTCCTTGAGCTCACACGTGAAAACTAAGCCAGTCCATCTGCAATGGCAAGTGATGAGTGCTACTCATAATAATACTACATAAAAGTTTTTGAGTTCCTTTGTCAATAAGAATGTGAAACTGCTTTTACGGGGCTTTGAAGCGTCATGCCAACATTCTTACACATAAAACTCCAGTAAAGAAAATAAAAGCTTAGTGAGAAGACAGATGTAAAGACAAAAAGTAAAAAGTCTGTAAATGTAATGATTTAATGTAAAGAAATTGATCTGCCCTTGAAACCAGGTAGCGATGATGTTTCTGAAGTGGTGAGTTTCCGTCTTACAGGTAAGGGGAAGTTAGAAAGCGAAAATGTTTTATTGTCAGTTTTATCCGAATAAATCTCCAAATGGTTCACTCATGCATTCATGAACCCACAGCTGGGCAATAAACTTTAAACAGTGAGAGATGGCAAAGTGACAGAAAATCTACTCGCTGCCACATGCACTGATTTGTCCTCTGTTTCTGTGCGTATCATATACAGGCCAAAATGCAGGCTGAAAAGGAAAAAAAAAAAACAACCCCAAACTATTTCGTTTTAGGACAATGGCTTTCTTACAGCCCGCATCCCCAAACATCAAAACATTCAGAATATTTTGCTAACCTTGAGATGGGTTTGAAAAAATCAATTGAGTTAGATAATGTTATTTTCTCCTGGTCAGGGAGTGAACTGTTTGGACAGAAAAAGCACCTCTTCCCTTTAACATCCTTCCCCTGGTGTGGAAACACACACACACACACACACACACACACACACACACACACACACACACACACACATTTGGCTTACTAGCCCTTTGAGGACCTTCCATTGACATAAGTATTACTGCAGCTAATTAATGCCTGCACCTAAATTTAACCCTCATCTGAACCTCAGTAACCAAACAAAACTTTTATCTCTTGTAGTTTTTAAAGTAACAGCTTGTAGGGTCCAGGTACATGTCCCCACAACAAGGTCAAACCTGTTAGATTATTCCTATCCTTATGGGGACTGAATGTCCCCACCAAGATATAAATCATGGCTGCCCACACACACACACACACACACACACACAATGTTCCAGCTATCCATACTTCCCCTCTTTCCACAGGATCTTCCTTTGTTTTGATATTCTTTCTAATTTTATACCTAATTAATTGGTGGGTGAGTTTTTACTGCTTATCAGATGAACCCCTAATGCCTGAAATCATGCAGTCACTCATCAACATCTCTGGTATTTCATTCACCCTGGACAAAAACAGAGTGAATCGTAGTGCATGTCAGTGTGCATGACCAAAAACCGGTACATAGTCGTGCCCATAACTTAAAAAAAACAAACAATAAAATAATAAATCTTTGGAACACAATTAAGGACTATTTAGTGTATTATTATTTTTTCTTTACCATTTTCCAAATGAATCCGCATAGTGGATAAATGAAACCACAAGTGTCATTGCATTAATCTCAAGATTTTTGAGATTCTTTGTATAAAGTCAAAAGTGGATGTGGAGTTTGAGTTTTGTTCTTCTCAGTCAAAACTGTTTTATTTTTGTTAGTGGTTTAGCTTCATGAGCCAAACTCATTTTGTGGGTGATCAGAAAATCAGACAGGGAGAGTGAAGGGGGGTGGAAATGAATTAGAGCTGTTAAACATTGTGACTATTCTTTCTCTCTCTGTCTCTTAAAGGACAACCGTCACCGCAGACATCTCTAGTTCTACAGGCTATTCAAATATTACAAAATGTCACACTACTCTGAAAATGTGCTACAGATATAATAATTCTTGAGCCACTCATGTTTTAAGCCTTTATTTTTGAAAAATACTCAGTGAAATGTGTGGATGTGCAATACAAATGCATTTTTAAGAACAACAATGTATGAAATAAAAATGTATGTCCTCTTCAATGGGGGAAACAATTCTATGAAATCAATTGTGTGTTTCCAATTACTTGTTTTGATTCAATGGCTGAGACATTTTTTTTTATTGAAAACACTTCTATTTGAAGATAATTACTACCAAAAGCTGGAAAGTTATTACTAACTCAACATGTCTCTCAATGCTGACTCAGAGGATTACAGAATACATTTACAGAGGATTAATAAAATACATATATACTAAATGACCTTTTCAGTCATACGGCAAGAAAATACACAATAAATTACAGTCTTCAAGAGATCCAAATTCCAGAGATGATTTTGTGGTCTCTTTCATGAACATGACTTTCTTTGCTTGAGAGACATCAAGTGCAGACTTTGAGTGGTTTCTCATACAGTTCAAAACATTCTGACCCAGTGCAAACATTATAATTCTTTCAACAATTATATAAAAGAAAGATTAAAAACCAAATATGTAAATACAAAACCCTCTGAGAAAATGAAGAAAACATTCACATTCTTATTGTCCCTGCTTTTGGAGCCTTATTTGATATGAACATTACTGTGACTGGTATATATGAATAGTGTAGCTGAGTGTAGACTGCTAAACTATGGACAAACTGATTGTGGCCTTAAGAACTACGTATATGTCATAAAGCCCTTAAAAAGAGGTGCAATATGACACATTTTTCTGTAGTCTGTAATGTAAAAAAAACAACAACCAAATATTAAATTTCCTAAACAACATTTGAAAAGACTCACTTGACACTTAGGATGAAAATTTAAACAGGCCAACACAGTTGATCAAATAAACTGATAATCTTGAACAACAACAAAAAAAATCATATACACCTGATTTTAAAACTAGCATTTGCTAGAGAGTTATGTCTTTATCCAGTAATACAGGTGCTGTAGTAGACAGCGTTGCTGGCATCAGACAGGGCTGATATGAGCGTGCTGCTCTCTTCACATGCAGTGCTCCTGTTTATTCGAGTCCTGCTGGCACTCAAATACTGCTCAAACTCATGATGGTCCACTTCGCTCCAGAAATCTGCTGAAGGTCCTGGGTGGTCGTTATTGTCCAGGGAGGGTGGTGGAACCTGGGGGGCAGAGGGAGTAGGAACCGGGGTGGAAGATTCTGGAGGTGGAGAAAGTTGGCCAAGTTGAGAGGTAAAATGCTGTTGTGGGGTGTTTCCATAAATCTGACCATAGTAAACACTTTGAAGTGGAGTACTAGAGGGTTGTGGGACCTTGGCCTGTTCTGGGAGAGTTGTACTAGAATGGGAAGGGAAGAGATTGTGAGGGTTCGTAGGTTCTGAGCATTTCTCCTGCATGGAACGGCAACCTGGTGCGGGTTTCTGGTTTAGGTGGGGGTGGGAGTGATGGAGAGAGTGGATATTCGGGGGATGGTGGTTAGCATGGTGGCTTTGGCTTTGCTGCTGGTGCTGGTGGTAGTTGACCCAAGGTGCCAAGCCCACATCATCCTGCATGTGAGGGGGAAAGAAGACAGAGTCTCCTCCGCCCTCCTCCAGCACATCCAGAGGAGACATCTCAGGCGTAGGGAGGCCATAGAGTTCCAGATCCTGTACACCAGATCCAGGGTGAAGATCTCGGAAATGGCCTAACGAGGGAAGAAGGTGGTGGGGATGAGGGTGCTGGGGGTAGGCATCTCCACTCCCAGAGCATCCACCAAGACCATGGAGAAGCAGACCAGGCTCCACCCGCTTCATCTTTTTGGCCTGCTTTTTGCGCCGAGGCCGGTATTTGTAGTTGGGATGGTCGTGGAGATGTTGCAGCCGGAGGCGTTCAGCTTCCTCTACGAAGGGACGCTTGTCCAGCGTACTGAGAGCCTTCCAGGACTGGCCTAAAAGTATATGAATGCTATTATGTTTCTGTTAACATTATTTACTGTTTTATTTTAATTTCACAATTAATTCTAGTATAATTAAATATATTGTTTATACAGTTATATAGTTAGTACTGGAATAATTGACTGAACTAAACTGAAATTAATTTAATGTTTTACATTAAACACATCCTTGTTTAAAACATGAAAAGTAATAAGTAAAGTTAGCAAAGCAAAAAAAAAAACAACAAAAAAACCCAACACTGAAGCCCTGTATATTAATTCTAACTGCTACACTGTGTTAGTTCTGTTGTAATGGATTCAGTAGTAAATCCTATGATGGCAGTATGGCTTAATAATGACCAATTGCTGGTATAGTTCAATGTTTATACTCAGTGGTTTCAGAATTATTAATGGGTCAGTACCTACAGACAATTAGCAGTTTGTGGGCTCAAGACTGTCTGCTCCAACCTCCCTTTTTGTGAACAGGACATTTAATGTTTTTCAAAACAAGGACATAATTTTAGTTACTTGAAGTCCAACAATGTGCAAATATTGCACAACATGTGCAGGCATTTCACATTACAGCGGTCAGTTGTTCCTGATTTCTCTTGTTCCTAGAATGTTGTGGATTTTGTGAGATATTTCAACATATTTAGAAACCTTCAATCATCTGTAACTATCCAAACGACTGAGCACATGCACAAACACATGTAATGACAATAGCTCTCAAAACCACAGAGACCATCAGAGCATAATCAACCTATTCCATATGACTGTCCTAAACTGTGTTTGTGAAGCAATGATCTCTCACTAAAATCAATAATAAAAAAAAAAAGTTATATGAATATAGTTTCAGTTTCCTGCAGAAACTCATGATTAGGAACCAATAACAGTAATATTTGCGCAACAGGTATGCAAGTATTGACCTTGAAAGGATACTGTAGGAGTATAAATATGAATCTATTCAATCTACTATCTATTGTAGCTACTAAAGCTTAATCTACCGAGCTTTTGAAAGTCAAAGCTGCACAATATTAATTTAAATTAAATGAAAATATGTGAATTGCATGGCATCCCCAGTGAGGGCATCCTACATGTAGAAAGATGTAGAGAAAATTCAGGTAGAGAAGTCTTACCAAGCATCTTGCTTAGCACAGCGTTGTGCAGATCTGGATTCTGCAATGCCAGTCGCTTGCGTTCATCCTTAGCCCACACCATAAAGGCATTCATGGGCCTGCGGATCCTCGGCTCAGCCCCACACTTTCCCTCACTGGCTTGGCTTGAATCCGGGCTTCCTGTTCTCCTCTCCTTCACTCCACCAACTGCTTCACGATCAAACCTGCGGCTCCGCTCAGGGCCTATTGGGCTGGAAGATGACGAAGCAACCCATGCTCCACACTCCACAACCTGGCTGGGCTGAGTGCTGGCCTCTGGACAATAACTAGACTCAGATATATTCATTCCAGCAAAGACCACCTTGTGATGATGACACAAAGTTTGCTTAATTAAAGCCAATTGCAGGAGCTGTCACTTTTTTCTGGTTGTTTGTACTGCAATTGTGCGCCCCACATACGCATGTAAAAAAACAACAACAAATAAATAAAAAAATAAAGAACAGAAAATCAAAAATGACAAGAATCAAAGCAGGAATGTTGGTCTGATGTTGGTAGATAAGAAAAATTAATTCCCAAAGATGTATGCCAGTGCTCAGTATCTCCTGCTGTCCAAGCAGACTGAGTGTTTTCAGCTCCAAATTTGAACGTTGTAGTGAGTTTGATGGCCCTGTGCTGTAGATATATAAGTGGCCTTGTCCAATCAGATGGCTGGTTGACACAGGACGTCCCGCCCCCCTCACCACCACCTCCCCAGCAGCCTCCACAGACAGAGATGTAATCTGAGAGGGCCATTGTTTTACTCTAGTACTGAGTATACACTCACATACACACTCATACACCCACACTAAATCTCTCACGCGTGCACACACAAAGACACACACACACACACACACACACACACACACAGGCACTGAGTCCCTGCTGGGATCCAAGTGCAGGGTTGTGGTTGAGGAGGGGACCACAGAGAAAGTCATGCTCATTAGTGTTAATCTTAACGAGGAAAGCAAACGTTCGTAAGTTCGGCCGATCTGAATCAAAGTAAAAACATACTGTCCAGACATGGTCCAATGCACACTGTTTCTGCTGCATAGTAACATGATTTTTGTGATATATATGGCTCTTCCTGAGATTTTCTTTCTTTAGAATGCTTGCATTACTTACTGTTCTCTAACTCTCAGAGACAAATTCTCTCTAACTCTCAGTGACAAAACTCTATACAAAATGAAGTCTTGTGATAATACAAAAGAGTAAACAGTAAACTGGACTAAAACACAATTAATAAGAATGATCAAATCAAATAATCGAAAATGCAATAATACAAAAAAACAACAAAACAAACATGCAAAAAAGAAACAATCATTGCATGTGAAGATGCAATGATTGGTTACCTAATTACATTCACAGATCTCAACTATCTGTTGTTGTTACACCTGTTTTTGTTTCTGTTTAAAAACAAAACAAAACAAAAAAAACAATGACAAGCATTCATTATCTACTTGTTAGTACAGAAATCAACACAGGGATAAGTGTGTAATTTTTTTTTCCCCATCGGAACATCGCAATGATAACTGATGACAAAATAAATTGGATGACAACATTAATATTTATCCATTGTGCCCTAATTCTGAAAGAGAAGGACATGTGAAGACAGAAACAGGGTATGGCCTGAATCAATAATAATAATAAAAAAGCAGAAATAATTGCTTTTGTGAAACATTTTTCCCTTTTGATCAGTAAATTGGTACAATGTATGGTAAACAATTCAGTGTAATAACACTATATACAGTCCCCTCCAAAAGTATTGGAACTGCAAGGCCAATTCTTTTGTTTTTGCAATACAATGAAATTCTGATCTATCTTCTTGTATTCATATTTTGATTTCAAACCCAAGTGTCTTCAGTGTATAGTAAAAAGGAAAAAAAAAATGGCCTTGCTGGTACAGTACTTTCGGAGGGGACTGTATGCTCACTGGCCACTTTAACAGCAACACCTGTAGTCCTGCACATTCCTGCAATTATCCAAACAGCCAATCATGTGGCAGCAGTGTGATGCATAAAATCATGCAGATACAAGTCAAGAGCTTCAGTTAATGTTCACATCAAACATCAGAATGAGGGAAAATGTGATATCAGTAACTTTTACCATTGCATGATTGTTGGTGTATCTGCTGATCTCCTGGGATTTTCACACACAACAGTCCTTAGAGTTTACACAGAACTGTGTGGGCGGATAAAAATCAATTGGCAATTCTGTGGGCAAAATACCTTGTTGACCACACATGTTTTAAAGAGTAGTTATTTGAGTTACTGTAGTCTTCCTGTCAGCTCAAACCAGTCTGGCCATTCTACTCTGACCTCTGTAAATTGTAAACTGAAGAGCATTCAGTTAATGCTGCCACATGATTGGATAACTGCATGAATAAGCAGGTGTTCCTATTAAAGTGGCCCGAGAGTGCATATACACTATATGGCTAAAGGTTTGTGGACACCTGACAATCATACCTATATGTGGGTCTTCCCCAAACTGTTGCCACAGAGTTGGAAGCATGCAATTGTCTAGAATGTATTTGTATGCTGTAGAATTATAATTTTCCTTCAATGGAGCTAAGTGGTCCAAACATGTTCCAGCATGACAATGCACCTGTACACAAAACGAGGTCCATGAAGACATGGTTTGCCAAGGTTGGCATAGAAGAACATAAATGGCCTGCACAGAGCCCTGATCTCTACCTCAGTGAACACCTTTGGGATGAATTGGAGCCCTGTCTACATGCCAGGCGTCCTCACCCAACATCAGTGCTTGATCTCAATAATGCTATTGTGGCTGATTGGGCAAATTCCCACAACCATGCTCCAAAATCTATTGCAAAGCCTTCCCTATGAGTGGAGTTTATTACAACAGCAAAAGGGGGACTAAATTTGGAATGGGATGTTCAAAAAGCACATATGCATGTAATGGTCAGGTGTCCACAACTTTCTGGCCATACAGTGTACTTTTATATTGGACATACTGTATATATATATATATATATATATATATATATATATATATATATATATATATATATATATATATATATATATATATATAAATGCTTTAGTGTCATACTAACGTTAACACTTAGTCATGCACATACCTGCTGAGTTGCACTCTTTTATTAATCAGAAAAGGCAAACAAACACTACAACAAGATCTGTGGACTTCCTCTAAAAGGAAAAATAGGTATGTTAACATATGAGAAAATATATGAGAGATGTTCAGAGTTTAGTTCATATAATATTTTATTCTGCCAAAATGAATGAATGAATAGGCTGGATAACTAACTGGTTCAGTTTGATTCCTTCTGCTCCTATCAATCGCCTATACTTTATTATTATTATTTTTTTTGCAGCTCTACTACTGATTATAAACCCTCTCTCTTTAATATAGGGCACAGTCAACAATACTATAAGTTATACTTGGCCAGTTAACACATAACCTGGCACAGAGTGAGTGGATGTGCGTGTTTAAAATCCATTTCTCTTAAAATCCTCAAGAAATAGAAACAAAACCATACTTCAGCACATACACATTTAAATACACATGACCACACACAACCTCGCACACACATGTAGACTTGTAGACGCCCATACACTTACATTTTGGTGAATTTATGTATGTATGGGAAGATGGAGTAATAACCTCTTGTTTGTGATGAATGCAAAACATTCCCATGGATTTGATTCCAAGGGAAAGCTGAACATGTGGCTTGTTAGTGAACTGCGAGTGCTATGCCTGTCTCCATGTGGAAACCACAAATTAGTGCTTTAAGTCGATGTCTCCACACCTATGCAGTTCATCCAACATTCCCCCCAACTGAGCATTATATCACCAGTTCTCAGTTTTATGACTACATCCATAGTGAGACGTAAAGCCCATGATCCTACTACTTGTATTATACTGCTTTCTTAATCTGCATTCTTTTTTAAACAGTTTAATGTTCTTGCTTCTCTATCTTGCTATAATTTTTTACAGTTTATTATTATTATTATTATTTTTACTGTTGAGTCCTGCTCATTTTAACTTTCTAATCTGCTGCTTTTATGTGATTGCTGTCGATTAATGTAAACAAGAATAAGTGCTTGGTTGTAATCCTGTGTAATTTGAGTGCAGCCCCTACTGACTGCACACAAAAATGGAATTTTAAATGGCTTCTGTTGGTCACCTACCATTAAAATTATAGACTGATCATTTCTTTGTCAGTGGGCAAACGTACAAAATCAGCAGGGGATCAAATACTTTTTTCCCCCACTGTATGTCAAAGATGGTCATTTAAATGAGGCGCACTATTCTGAATGACATATATCTTAATTTTACCTCTTCTGTTTTTCATTAAAACCTATTAATTATAAATATCAGATAAATTCATCTATACTGAATATGTTTTACTTCATTATGTGTTTGCCGTGTTTGTGTAGACTGATTGAGGAAAGAAAAAGTCAGTGAATTTCAGTCACCTACTATTAAATGTCAGTCAGGAAACTGTTGTAATCAAGCAGCATCTAAAACCAAATCCATTCCTATTCATCCAGGAGCTATGCATTGATATTGATAGTGGTGAGGACAAAATGACAGAAATCTTCAGATATAGATGAGACGTCACATACAGTAATATGCTGTATGTTTAATCTCTCTCTCTCTCTCTCTCTCTCTCTCTCTCTCTCTCTCTCTCTCTCTCTCTCTCCCATGTCCTTAACATTAAAAGAATTTATATTTAATAGCAGGACAACTATGCAACCTCCACACACACTCTGATACACACACACACACACACACACACACACACACACACACACACACACACACACACACACACACACACACACACACGTCTTACTGGCAGGGGAAGGGTGGGATGTAACAGGGGGGCATGTACAGTAGTATGCATGGTGACGCTTTCCCTTTGTCCTCTTTCTTTTTCTCAGATGATGAAAGTTGGATACATGACAGAGGCCTTCGCCTGGCTGTCTGCTCCATGTTTCCCCTTGAGTATTCTTGCCACTGTAGCTGTGTGTGTGTATGCTGACTGTTCTGCATCTGTACTAATATTTCTCCACCCATACCTCAAGAAACAGGAAGTCAGGGATGTTCCTACTGGCTGCCTTTATGAGTCCTGATAAGATCAGAGGGAGCGAGTGAGGGGAAGAGAGGTAGAGAGAGATAGAGAGACAAAGGGAGAGAGTGCTGAACAAACTAAGGATAAAGGATAAGAAGGGAAAAAGAGGACAATTGTCGTCCAATCATGCCTTTTGAACTGTGTGTATTTGTGCATGCACACATTTTTGTGTGCCATGCTCGGCGTCACTGTCCTCTGGCCTCCTGCCTGTCGAGAGTGGCAGCGCCCCCTCTTCACCACTGTCTGCTTGTCTCTGTCAGTACGTGTGGGAGTGTGTGTGTGTGTGTGTGTGTGTGTGTGTGTGTGTGAGAGAGAGAGAGAGAGAGAGAGAGAGAGAGAGAGAGAGAGAGAGAGAGAGAGAGAGAGAGAGAGAGAGAGAGAGAGAGTGGAGGCACCACACCTACACCACAGCGGAAATTTGGCAAAGGCTCCAGACTCAGCGGCTAGAGGAGGAGAACTTCGCTACTTTCTCATCTTTTATTTCTTTATTTACCACATGGGGGAGGATGTGTGTTGGAAAATTCACTCACACAATCATGACACACACATACACACACACAGAGGAAAATTCTAGCCATTCTTATATGACGGTATGAGTAACTATGCTGTTTGTGTGTACTTGCTATGTTTATCTGTCTGTGTGTATCGTTTTGAAAGTAGGACAGTGTGTGTAAGTGTGTTTGTTCCTAAGTGTGGGAGAGGTCATGTCCAGACACAGTGCTATTCTCTACCTTTAGCAGATGGGAAATGTGCTGATGGATGGAATACACTGTGTTTGGGAATCCCCTGACAGCCATTATACTGGCAACACACACACAGACACACACACACACACACACACACACACACACACACAAATAATGATGTTACATAACGGATATACAAAGTCATCAATAATCACTTCAGCATTGTTTACTCAAAGCCCAGCCATTATGTCACTTAATCTAGATTTCAGTTGCTGCTGTTTTTTTTTTTTTTTCTAATATGAAGGCTTTTATAAGAAGTGGCATGAATCACTACTTGTTTCCAGAGCAAGAACTTACACCTAGTAACAATTAGATGAAACTTTGATAAGAAATTCACATTAGCTTCTTATTGTTCCACATAATGATGGAGGGAACTGATGTTAGAGACTAGAAATTCCAGTCCTCCATTTGAAATGGGTGCACAGAATCAGATGCTTTTCACTCAAGACTCAAGACAAGATATTTCTTGTTAGTCGTGCTAAGCTACTTAGCCAGTTAAAATCCTTTGTCAATTCATTATCTACGCTGTGTGTCCATACCTTCAAGGCAAATTGTCTGATTGGCTGGTCAGGGAAGCAAGATGTGATCAAAACATTCTGGTGAATTCGCTTGGTGAGCATTATTCCAACTCATTATTTCCTCAGATTCCAAAAGATGTCTTTATAGTAACATGTATGTAATAGGTATAGTTTCCAATGGAAATTGTGGGACTTTTCAAAACCTTTTTTTATTTTATTTCAAATTGCAGGGAGAATTGCTATATAGGGTAGATCTACTCTCACACCCAGATGTCATAATCCAGATCATAGAAAATATGTATTTACTATTTTACATATACATATAATTTACATAATCTTTTTTCCTCTTTAAATACGGCAAAGTAAGAGCAATTAACAGATAATGGAAATAGCAATTAGCAAACTGGACACTAAAAAAAGATAGGAGTAGGCATAGTTCTTTCTTTTTCTGCATTCCTGTCAGATTAGACAGTCTCACGCCAATCTAAAGGAATTTTTCAAGAGGAAGTGTCTAAATTTAAGCTCAGCCAGTAGTGTATAATAATCAGATTTTAGCACGAGCAGTGCTGAGTGTGGAGGTGTGGCAGCTCATAGGTCACTTTCCCAGGGTACACCTCTTCTATCTGAAGCCACCAGACGGGACCCATCTCCCTATTACCTTCCTCTGCCCTTCTGACCGGCAATGCTATGATAGTGACTTGGCCTGAGACACAGGAAGCCTAAGCTATTCACTTAAATAAATCTTTTCTCTTCACAGGAGAGTACAGATCCCAAGGCATTTCACTGTGACAAACGTTGTTAGCAATGCTGATTAGGAGCCTGGGTTGAGAGCTAAGAATAGCTGGTAGCTGACGGTGCAGTTGTCCAACATGCTCTCACAATCGCAAATGCATACCAACTCACATGATTCCGCTCTGGCTAGGGTCATTTGTCCACTTTTGTCCACTGATTTCATTTCAGCTATATTTGAAAGACAGAAAAGATGGCATGGACTCAGGGGGTCTTGAGTCTACGCTATGAGCTGCTCTCTGTGAATCCAAAATTGCAATGTGCAGTCACACAACTGTGAAATTTAATTTAAGCCAAGGTTTACTGCTTTGGTGATGTTAAAACATACTACTGTACATACTGTAGGCCTGTAAATATCCATTTTAAATGGCATTTAATTACAATTCAGACAAGTCAATTTAATACAACAACATTTCATCATCAAATAAGCATAATTATTATCATTTTGATAAGATGTTGAATTGATATCCACTACCATTATGAAGTAGACCGAAACATAAAATAAATGTACTTATTCATCACTCCAGCAGCTAGTGATGCATCAATATTTTAAAAAACATTTATTAAACATTTATTTTTACATTTTATTTATTTTATTTTTTTTTAGAGATATCTTGTTTTGGGGAATTGGGTGGTTACCAGAGAACTCAGAGGAAATCCATGCAGACACAGGGAGAACAAGACAGTAACCTGAGCTCAGGATCAAAATGAGGTGGCAGCGTTACACACCTTCTGTGCCACCCATTTACTCACATACCTCCTACTTAAATATATTATTTTGTATTTGACAGGCTCATTAAAACCTCTTTATATTTGAATAAAAAATAAAACGAAGATGCATAGGAGCATCAGCTTAAAATTCTCTTAAATTAGAATAACTCTTATCTGTTCCCAGTTAAAGCTAAAAGAGCTCAGTTATTTTTCATCTGAAAACAAGTACTTAATGAAAATTAAAATTTCAATGGATTATGATATTCTATGTATATTAGAACCATCAAATTATTTTAAAAAGAATCTTTTCCCCCCAAATTCCAGGAATCTCAGCATGAATGAAACTTTGGAAGAGTCTTTAAAAATTTAGTTGCTATGTGCCCTGGGGGCTCACTGCAAGGAAAAAGAAAGTAAACCAAATAGTGTGATGTCACAGGCTCATTAAACAGGCTATAATATAGTGACAGCCTCAGTTTACAGGTGCATCTCAATAAATTAGAATGTCGTGGAAAAGTTCATTTATTTCAGTAATTCAACTCAAATTGTGAAACTCGTGTATAAAATAAATTCAGTGCACACAGACTGAAGTAGTTTAAGTCTTTGGTTCTTTTAATTGTGATGATTTTGGCTCACGTTTAACAAAAACCCACCAATTCACTATCTCAACAAATTAGAATACTTCATAAGACCAATTAAAAAAAACATTTCTAGTGAATTGTTGGCCTTCTGGAAAGTATGTTCATTTACTGTACATGTACTCAATACTTGGTAGGGGCTCCTTTTGCTTTAATTGCTGCCTCAATTCGGCGTGGCATGGAGGTGATCAGTTTGTGGCACTGCTGAGGTGGTATGGAAGCCCAGGTTTCTTTGACAGTGGCCTTCAGCTCATCTGCATTTTTTGGTCTCTTGTTTCTCATTTTCCTCTTGACAATATCCCATAGATTCTCTATGGGGTTCAGGTCTGGTGAGTTTGCTGGCCAGTCAAGCACACCAACACCATGGTCATTTAACCAACTTTTGGTGCTTTTGGCAGTGTGGGCAGGTGTCAAATCCTGCTGTAAAATGAAATCAGCATCTTCAAAATGCTGGTCAGCTGAAGGAAGCATGAAGTGCTCCAAAATTTCTTGGTAAACGGGTGCAGTGACTTTGGTTTTCAAAAAACACAATGGACCAACACCAGCAGATGACATTGCACCCCAAATCATCACAGACTGTGGAAACTGAACACTGGACTTCAAGCAACTTGGGCTATGAGCTTCTCCACCCTTACTCCAGACTCTAGGACCTTGGTTTCCAAATGAAATACAAAACTTGCTCCCATCTGAAAAGAGGATATTGGACCACTGGTCAACAGTCCAGTTCTTCTTCTCGTTAGCCCAGGTAAGACGCCTCTGACGTTGTCTGTGGTTCAGGAGTGGCTTAACAAGAGGAATACGACAACTGTAGCCAAATTCCTTGACACGTCTGTGTGTGGTGCCTCGTGGTGGCTCTTGATGCCTTGACCCCAGCCTCATTCCATTCCTTGTGAAGTTCACTCAAATTCTTGAATCGATTTTGCTTGACAATCCTCATAAGGCTGCGGTTCTCTCGGTTGGTTGTGCATCTTTTTCTTCCACACTTTTTCCTTCCACTCAACTTTCTGTTAACATGCTTGAATATAGCACTCTGTGAACAGCTAGCTTCTTTGGTAATGAATGTTTGTGGCTTACCTAGTGAACCAAACTGAGAGACCATTTTGAAGGCTCAGGAAACCTTTGCAAGTGTTTTGAGTTGATTAGGTGATTGGCATGTCAACATATTCTAATTTGTTGAGATAGTGAATTGGTGGGTTTTTGTTAAATGTGAGCCAAAATCATCACAATTAAAAGAACCAAAGACTTAAACTACTTCAGTCTGTGGCATTGAATTTATTTAATACACGAGTTTCACAATTTGAGTTGAATTACTGAAATAAATGAACTTTTCCACGACATTCTAATTTATTGAGATGCACCTGTATATTACTTTATGCCACAATATCATGATTGTAGTATTAAGTAAACTCATGAGGCAAGGATGTTTTCATTCAGTTCAATTTTATTAGTGCTTTTATCAAAAGACATTAGCACAAAGCAGCCTTACAGAAACTCGGATATGGGAAACACTCCCTGAGACATTTACATTTTTACGGATGATATGAGGAAAAAACCTTGAGAGGAACCAGACTCAAAAAGGAACCCATCCTCTTCTGGATGTCACCAGATAGAGGGATTATAAATCATCTATAGATGAGTAAAGGCAAATGGTAATAAGCGTGTTGAAAGGATGTTCAGTACTACCATATTATGAGGACTTCACAGTCTTTATGATTACAGCAGCTGTTCTTAGAAGGTACACATCTACAGTATCCAAGTAAGATTTTTCCACTGAAGCATGCACTGCAGCAGTAGTGTTATATTATTTAGATGAGCTTTGAATATAATGCTATCTCTGGTATTGGTCTGTAGTCTGTTGGAAACTTTCAAATGAAAAGAATTAGAATTATGAATGCATTTGAATATAATGAATTATAAATTTACACCACAGCTAAAGCATATGTTCCACAATTCCACAATTATTTGAAGGTGAAATTATGCAACTAGCATTCTATTTCACCCCTTCTAACCTCCTGTGGCAGTGTGAATCACTGGAATAGCATACTCTATGGCAACAATGGACTCCATTTATCAAGCTGGATGCAAACAGATTTATTCGTTAATCATTCGTAGGAGCATTTAAACAAGAAATTTGGTAAGAAATCTCTGAGAATCTTTGAGAAAAACCTTTATATCCTACTTGTGCTAATTAATGTAAAGTAATGTAATGTTAACTAATGTAAACCTCAATTGACTGACTTTTATGTATGGATTGCACTGTCAAGTTCAATTTTTTAATCACATTTACAGCATTTAGCAGCCTCTTATAGGAGTGCTTTGTAGTTTTAAAAACACATCCTCATGCTAGTTCACTAGGTCAGGGACTGTGTACCATGGAGAACATTTTATGAACACCAGTCATTTTATATTACTGGCATTAATTAAAGAATATGAAGAATAAAGAAAGTGAGCCAACACAAACCCACTTAAACCCAATTAAGACAAATCCAAAAAGCCATTCAATTATAACAAAAGAAAAGCTCCTGTATAAACAGGGGACGGACTGGTCTGTGCATAGCCTTGGGACATAAACAAATATCTCAACTGACAGAAGATTAAGGTCATGTTTATAAGGGAAAGGATGTTTAAAGTCTAATATGATTTTTTTTTCAGAAGATGAAAACCTGCTTATAAATCAGTTCTGTTTGGCACAGCATCTTCTTTTAACACTGAGCAACACTTCCAGCACATTGGCCAAAACACTTAAAACTATATTTAAAATAGCAGTTTTCTTGTGTGACATGCTTGGGTACAGTGTAGATCTTTTTTTGTCCTCCATTTTCATGTCACACCATTTTCTTGTCACCTCATATAATTCACACCTAATTTATCTTCTTTTCTGTAATTTGTCTCTAGATTTTGACCTTTTCAGGCACTGTTACACTGCTAAATATTTTTATTGACATAGAAGTGAGTTAAAATAACTTCAACTTCTGCCTTTTCTTTCACTGTTCATGTTGTGTTTCCAACAGCACATTGACCTTTTATGGAGTTTTGTCAGCATAACTAAATACAAATGAATGTGTCAGGAACACACTTTTCACTTAATGTGTTATCTACAAATGCACAGCATGACATCTCCACATTTTCATTGAAAACTGCAAGGTTAATTGACTAATTTACAAAGTTGATATGACTTTGGGAAGAAATCCTTCATTTAAACACAATTTCCCACAACAGTTTCCCAATGTTTTTGATAAAATTATTGCTAACAAAAGAAGGCACCCATTTTAGTTTGGCATCCTGCATAAGCTCGTAAGAAGGGGCCTATAATGACTCCAGCATAGGATCCATGTCTGGCTTTTAGTGAATCATGGTAGATGGCAGTGGATCAAGAGATGCTGTTCACAATGCTGTGGTGCACTATGTGTCTGCAATGGCTGACACATACACCTTCAGTATAGTTGGGGGCTTGAGACTGTCTCTGAAACATTTGTATATTTGGAATAGGATAATGCACCAAATCTAGCCAATGAGGTATACACCATTTGCAGAACAGCTTCCACCTAAGGGCATACAAGGCCCATGTTCTAGGGGCTGTTGTGTTTACTAGGTCACAGTCCTTAGTTTGGGCGATTCATTGGGTGCCAAATCTCTCCATCCATTTGGAACAGGAGTTCTGTTGAAGAAGAAGTCACCAGGATGTTCCCACAACTAGCAAAGGCAGTAGTGGAGGGTATTGCAGTTATCTAAGTGCCATGTGCTCTGTGACCTAGTCTGGTCAGGACCTTTCTGTCTTTGGTGTTTGGGGCCCAATAGTAGGCTAATAACCCACTTCTGAAAGTTCATAGCCCCAGCAAGCATAATGCAAGCCTAGAGGAATCACCACTGCAGCTGCTGTCATCAGTCCAAGCATCCTCTACAACAAATGGGGCCTGATTAAATCTGATTGACAAGAATAATAATATCTGCCACACTTTGAGGTGATCGGCTTGTTAGTATTCTCTCTTAATCTGGCCTTTATGCCAAAACTCTTTTCTAAATTTACCATAAGAGCAAACATGGTAATGTGTGCAAGGATTGTGGACATGTCCCGAATAGCCTGTCACTGATGGGGGCACATAGGACCCCATCATCTATATGGCAGTATCCTGATGCCATTGGCCATCACAGGAGAAAATGTTGCTTGTATACATATAAAAAAACTGTGGTGATATATGGACAGGTCAAAGGGTAGGATTTTCAATTGGAATGCAAATGCTTACAACACTTAAAAAGCATCCATCTTTTGGGACAATGGGAATATGGAAATAAGTGTCCCGTATATCCACTGACATCAACCAGCCCTGTGGTTGCACAGCTTGAACTACATCAGACATCTTTAACATACGAAAAGGGTTAAGAACCAGTCGACCCTCTCAAATCTAGAAGTGGACGAAAAGTCTTTTCACTTGTACCTCTGTCCAAGAGAGAACAAACTTCAGAGCAATAACTTTGTTGGGGTCCATTATCAACAAGGCTCTGAGCTCCAAGAAGGGTGAACTGTAGTTTATATCACTGTGACATTGTCAAGAGGACCCAGTGATCTCAGGTAGCAATGTTTTCAGCTGTAAAGCACCCTGTCACCAGCCTCTGCCTTTCAGGAGTATGCTCCATGGAATTCTCTAGCGACAGGGGGCCACCCTATGGGCTGGACAGGGACAGTCAGGTACCCACCCCTGTGACTCTCCCCCTCTGTTAGGCAGACAGGACCCTTGTTAGAACACAGAACCACGTGGTGAGTTTACTGTGCCATGTGTCTGTTTGGCAGTGCTGGCTTTGTGATTCCAAAATCTATGCTTTCCTATTTAGGCCCTATTTAGAGCTTTCTGGCACGCAAGGCAGATTTCTCAGAGTTTCTTTGCATGTCCGGAAGAATGTATTGTACTAACTTGACACTATGCATAAACCAGGTTGGCTTAAGTTCAACAATGCTAGGAGCAATGTGTCAATCAACTTCCCTACAGAGTTCGCTATCTTGTGTCCTAGTATGATAATTGACTGTAAAGGTTAATGTATCACTAATAGGCTATAGTAGACTACAATAAAATAATAATTAAAAAAATATGTCACATTTCACAAACTTTTTTAATCATAAAACCTGGCCTCTTAAAATTCATGAAAACTGACCAAAGTGGGAAAATTTACTTCATGAAAGTACTGCACAGCAAAAAATGGCAAGGATGCACGCTACTTTTAGTACTGGATGTTGTTCAGGCAGATAGTTATCAGCTGTCTTTTTTTTTTTTTTAAGAAATTGTTATACAAATACTTTAAAAGTTGTAGGTACAACTCACTGTTTGGCAATCTGCAAAAAATACAAAGAAATATTTGTATTTCTTTGACTACTGGATAAAGACTGTGTGGTTTTAACCAAAGGGTAGTGTAATTTATGCTACTGCCTTAAATGTTAAGTCTAAATTTTATGCAATATTTCGCTATTTGACACAACAAATGAATGTTGCTCTCTTTAGTTTGCTACATTTCTGTCTCCTTTTATTTCTCACTTGGTTTTGTAAACTCCTCAGGTGTGTAGGTCATATTTTGACCTAGTACTTTTCCAGTATCTCCCATTGTCATCTATCCCTCAAACACTCAGAAAATGTTATTTTTATTGTAATAAAAAAAAAAAAGCTGATATGTAAATAACTGTGCTTTTCATGGCCCTTTTTTATGGGAGCACAAATTTGATGTTGTGTAAAGAAGTACAATGAAGGCTGTCATCTTTCAACTAATTCCAGGTTTACTAAGTTGTATTTACAATGCCCATATAAAAAAAAAAAACAGAAAAATATGTCTAGTTGTTAATATCATAGTTCTACCACTAAGGCACTAATTTAGTTCTTTACAGTTCTTTTCCTTCCCTGAAGCCAGAGCAAGGTGCTTATATTAGCTAAGATTCATTTTAAAACAGAAACACAGAAGACATTATTGATTATAAGACTACATACAAGTTTAAAAAGGGACCAATTCGACACCTGTGCATTACTGAAAAATCAGGTATCAGGTGAGTGTATGGACATTTTTTTCCAGAGAATTATGCACTAACTAAGCCCTTAGGGCTAACTAGATAACTGGGTAAAGTTTTAACTGTTACATGGTTATTTCCATTTAATTTCACCTGAAAATGTAACTATTGTTTGCAAATACCATTATGATTGTGGTAGATACGTGCCATTACAAAGGAATACTGTGTTTGTATTGTGTCTCATCTAGAGAAGTTTGACATCCTTTTGTATCAAGCATGTTCATGCAGAAAATGTGTTCAACATGCTATGACTGACATTTTGACAATTCATAGTTCTGCCCATTTTGCTCAGATTTCTGTGACTGAAGCTGTAGTTCTCTCTTGGAGATGGGCAAGTCTGCTACTGGAAGATAATTCCCCCGTAACCAATGTGGTGCCCACTCTCTATTTGTCACGAACCTGAAATGAGAAAGTGCATCTTCATCCAGGAGCAGGAGACTCCTCAATTGAACAAGGCAACCATCTTAAAAAGACGAGAGCTTCCAGTGTTTGTCTTTGCCACATATTGAGGGAAACTATTCTGTGGTCAGTGCAACTATTTGGAAAATTTTAAATACATGAGGGCAGGGATTTTAAACTGATGTGTATGTGCATAAGTGTGTATGTGTGTAAGAAACCGAGCTAGTTTGTAACAAATGTGGTCAAGTGAAAACATATAGCACACTTGGGCAATACGCTTGTGAGAGCATATTTGGATAATAGGATGGTATCTAAATATGTGTGTGTGTGTGTGGGTGAGTGTGTGGTATATTCCCTGACTGACAAGCCACATGGCTCCAGAGAAGGTAAACAGAGTCTCCACAACAACAATTAGGCTTTAAATATAGAGTATTTAACACACACACAAAATTAGGCTTTAAATATAGACTTGTGTTAACACACATACACACTCAATTAGACTTTAAATATAACAGCGGGCATGTGCGTGCACACTGACGGAGACAGAATCCTGCTGAGTAATAGTTGGCTGGTTTGGCTCTGGTAGAGTTTTCGGGTCCACTAAGAAAACGGTGCTACAAATTTCACTCACACACAAACACACACCCACACTCTCTCTCGTACACTACGCACAGTTACTGAAGCAGCATGAATCTCACTCTCTGATTCACACACACACACACACACACACACACACCCACACACACACACACACACACACACACACACACACACACTAAACAAAACACTAAAATGTACAGGACAGGGGGTTCTCCAGTGCCATGAATAGGAACCTGTGAACACATTTCATTACAAAAGCCATTACTGTCATTCATTTGCCACTGATGGTCTTCACAACTGCAAATGGCAAAACTGAAAATGGAAAATTCATGGTTTACTATGGTTTTTACTATGGTAGTTAATGGTAACAATGACACAGGTATTGTTTTGCTATGCTATTTTACTATGTATATACATTTCCATATACTGTATATCAGGGGTTGACAAATCAGTAGCTGGGGCACCCGGAACAAGCAGACTTTAGGTCCAAGATATAATTATATAATTTTTTATTTATTTATAGTTGTCCAGCAGATAAGCAGATTCAACAACCAGAAAAATGAAAATACTCACTTTCACAAAACAATAGTTTTCATGTTTAAACACAATGTGCTTCAATGTGGTACTCCCACCTCCTGCTGCACTATACACATTGACCAAGGCATGACCTGGCTGATGGTAAAATGGTTTTACTAGGTTGGTTAATTAGCATGCATGGATGGCAGAGTCTGACAGTCTGAATCAGGAATGTGCAGGCATGTGGAAACACTGACAAAACTGACCAGTGTAATGCTGTCATATACCTCTCCTGCTCTAAGTAACAGTCACCCAAATAATATCTTTTATGTATGATGCAAGGACAGGCATTAAGGTCAAGACAAAGACTCGCACCACTCACATTCAACAGATCAGCTGAGTGAGTGAGTTCAATGAGTCCTGTCTGGTCTTATTTGGTCAGAGCAGGAGATTTCCAGTGGTTCATTGTATGCAATAATTGCCTGTGTTGGTCAGGGTGTGCAAAATAATTCTTCTAAACACAGACATATAAGCGCATTGTAATATAACACAAAATAGAAATATTATCGTGGGAGAAAGTGAAAATAGGAGTGATTGTATTAACCAATAAGGCACAAACTACCTGTTCTTATGTTGTACCACAACTGTCAGTAGAGGCTCATTAGCAGCCCCAGCATTGAACCCATTAGAATAGTTTGGGTGCTGGAGCTACACAGTCTAATTGTACAGTATTGTGCAAACGTTTTAGGCACATGCAAAGAAATGCTGTAGAGCAAAGATGCCTTCAAAATAATTAGATTAAATGTTTCTATATTTTAAATGTAAACATTAAAAAAAAAAATACCGTAAAGAGCAGCAAACAGTAGTAAATGAAACAAAGTCAATATTTGGTGTGACAAAAAAATAAAAATAAAAATAAAAATAGTAGTCTCCGGTACAATTTGTACAGTTTTATAAGGAAATAAGCTGGTAAGTTTTATTGAGCATCTTGCAGAACCAGCCACAGTTCTTCTGAAGACTTTCACACTTGCACTTGACTGTCACACTTACTTCTTATTTTTGCAGCAAAACCCAGCAGCCTTCATTGTGTTTTTTCTGTCTGAAAAGTGGTCTCTTACGTAATATGCTGCTTTCTTTAATGACATACAACATTTTTCTGTAACATTTAATTTTGTGCTAGAAAACTAATGTTTGGGAATCGAAAATGTTTTTTGTACTGACTTGATAATGTAGAAGTCATAAAATAAAAAATCTGTAACAAGGTACTAAAAGAAATAGGGTGCCTAAGACTTTTGCACAGTACTGTACATAGAATTTTCTATATTTCTGTATAAATGTGACCTAAAACATCAGATTTTCACAAAAGTCCTAAAAGTAGACAAAGAGAACTCAATTATGAGACAAAGACAAACGAGACAAAAATATTATACTTAGTCATTTACAGTTGCAATCAAAATTATTCAACCCCATTGCAAATCATGTTTATTGCAAAAATTTACAGACTTTTAGCTGTTTGCAATGAGCAAATCAAACAAAAGCAGTTGAAATAGTTCAACACAACGAATGCTTCAAGTGGTTTCCCCAAATTCAACTGAAAATGGAACTTATAATGACCTCTCCAGTTTCAAAATTATTCAACCTCTTCATGGCAAGCATCTTTAGTACTTAGTAGAGCACCCGTTTGCTGTTATGACCTGCTGCAAACGAGATGCATAGCACAGATTCTGGCAGCGTTCCTGAGGAATCTTAGCCCATTCCTTATGAGCAATGGCCTCCAGTTCAGTAATATTCTTGGGTTTGCGTGCTGCAACCGCCTTCCCACCAGATATTTTCTATGGGGTTCAAGTCAGGTGACTGGGATGGCCCTGTAGAATCTTCCAGGACTTCTTCTGCAACCAAGCCTTGGTGGAATTTGAGGTATGCTTGGGATCATTGTCCTGTTGGAAGGTCCAATGACGCCCAAGTTTCAGCTTCCTCACCAACGGCATGGCGTTTTCTCCTAGGATTTCCTGATACTTCAATGAATCCATCTTGCCTTCCACACGCTGCAGGTTTCCAGTGCCAGAGGATGCAAAGCAGCCCCAGAGCATCACTGAGCCACCACCATGCTTGACTGTGGACAGAGTGTTCTTTCTTCACTCTTTATTCTCCAGACATACCGCTGATCCATCATGCCGAAAAGGTCCAGTTTGTTTTGTTTAATCGCTCCACAGAACAGAATCCCAAAACTTCTGTGGCTTATTTACTGTATATGATTTTGAGCCGACTTTTCTCGTGCTTTTGGGTCAGTAGTGGTGTAGGTCTTGAAGTTCTGGCATGGAAACCTTCTGTGTTTAGTACATGCCATACTGTGCTTATTGACATCTCAGTGCCTGTTGCCACCAAGTCTTGCTGCAGGTCTTTTGCAGTTACTCGAGGGTTTTTCACAACCTGCCTTCTCAGAAATCTGGTTGCAGCCCTTGATAGCTTCCTTTTTCTGCCCAGTCCAGGTATTTCATGTATTTTCTCCCCCTAGCCAGTTCAGGTATTTCATGTATTCCAGCTCAAGCACACCTGGTGCAACTAATGAAGCCCTTGATTAGTTGCATCAAGTGTGCTTGAGACAACACCTGTTTGCATATTTGTGCTGTTGTGAGGGATTCTATTCAGGGGGTTGATTAATTTTGAGACTGGAGAAGTCATTATAAGTTGCATTTTCAGTTGAATTTGGAGAAAACACTTGAAGCATTCTTTGTGTTTCAGTTGCTTTTGTTGGATTTGTTCATTGCAAACAGCTGAAAGTCTTTTTTTTTTGTCTAATTTTGACAATAAACCTGATTTGCAATGGGGGTTGAATAATTTTGATTGCAACTGCATTTATTGATGAAAATGATCCAATATTACATATCTGTGAGTGGCCAAAGTATGTGAACCTTTGCATTCAGTACCTGGAGTGACCCCCTTGTGCAGCAATAACTGCAACTAAACGTTTCCAGTAACTGTTGATTAGTCCTGCACATCAGCTTGGAGGAATTTTAGCCCATTCCTCAGTACAGAACAGCTTAAGCTCCTGGATGTTGGTGCATTTCCTCACAAGAACTGCTTGCTTCAGATCTTTCCACAACATTTCTGTTGGATTAAGGTCAGGTCATTCCAAAACATTAACTTTATGCTTCTTTAACTGTTCTTTGGTTAAAGGGTGTAACAGTTTAAAGATGGGTAAGGAGGAGGCGGGAACCGGCTGAACATAAACGTAAAGTTTAATCATAAATGAAACAGAAGAGGAAACACACAAACAGAACACAAAATGCACGTGCGTCTCTCTCTCTCTCTCTCTCTCTCTCTCCCTGGCGCTTCCAGCCGCTCCTTTATCTCTCTCTCCCACTGATTAGACAGATCAGTTCCAGTTGTGCATCCTCACAGCCTGGCCACGCCCTCCTCCTCGCCACACTCCTCCGCCGCCAGATTCAGGCCTCCGGCCTGACGTACACCCCCTCCCACACTTTCAGGAGGGCGGTGCTGCCACTCAACCTGCGAGTGAGAGGAGAGACGAGGAGGAGGAAGAGGGGAGAGAGAAGAAGCAAGCTGGAGAGCAAGCCAGGGAGAAAGAGAGGAGAGAGAGGGGAAAAACACTCCGGTCCCCAGATACACTGTCATCCGGTTCTCAGCCAGCTGGGAAGTGATCCCCCACGATGCCGGGCGATGGCACTGGACTTCCGAGCAAGCGGCTGCGGCTCCTCCCCTATGGACGGCTGCGGCTCCTCCCCTTTCCAGACGGACGGCAGCCACATCTCTGCTTCCCCGGCGGAAGTCAGGCTCCTCCCCTTTTGCAGGCGGATGGCAGCCACATCTCTGCTTCCTTGGTGGAAGTCAGGCTCCTCCCCTTTTCCGGCAGATGGCAGCCACATCTCTGCTTCTCCAGCGGACAGCAGCGGCTCCTCCATCTCCTGGCAGACGGCAACCACTCCTCCCCTTTCAGGCGGACGGCAGCGGTTCCTCTACATCCTGGCAGACGGCAGCGACTCCTTCGTCCTCCTCAGCAATCGCTCCAACACCACCGCCTCCTCGGTGTCGCGGTCCCCCCACAGCGGCAAGAGCTGTCTGACAGCACGTCCCTCCTCCTTCCCGGGTTTCAGCACCAGTGTAACAATTTAAAGATGGGCAAGGAAACTGGAACTGGCTGAACATAAACGTAAAGTTTAATCATAAACAAAACAGAACAGGAAACACACAAACGGAACACAAAATGCATGTGCGTCTCTCTCTCTCTCTCCCTGGCGCTTCCAGCCACTCCTTTATCTCTCTCTCCCACTGATTAGACAGATCAGTGCCAGGTGTGCATCCTCACAGCCTGGCCATGCACTCCTCCTCGCCACAAAGGGTTTAGGGGTGTTGTCTTGCTGCATGGCCCACTTTCTCTTGAGATTCAGTTCACAGACAGATGTCCTGACATTTTCCTTTAATTTGCTGGAATATTTCTGAATTTATTGTGCCATCAATGATAGCAAACTGTCCTGGCCCAGATGCAGCAAAACAGGCCCAAACCACAATACTACCTACCTAGGGTTCTTATGTTGGAATGCAGGGTTTTCTTTCTCCAAACATAACGCTTCTCATTTAAACCAAAATGTTCTATTTTGGACTTATCCATCCACAAAACATTTTTCCAATACCCTTCTGGCTTGTCCACATGATCTTTAACAAACTGCATATGGGCAGCATGTTCTTTTTGGAGAGCTAAGGCTTCTCCATGCAACCCTGCCATACACACCATTGTTGTTCATTGTTCTCCTGATGGTGGAGTCATGAACAATAACATTAGCCAATGTGAGAGAGGCTTTCAGTTACTTAGAAGTTACCCTAGAAGTTACCCCTGACCTCACAGAATATTACAGGTTTTGTTCTTGGAGTAATTTTTGTTGGTTGACCACTCCTGATGAGGGTAACAGTGGTCTTGAATTTCCTCCATTTGTACACAGTCTGTCTGACTGAGGATCGGTGAAGTCCAAACTCTTTAGAGATGGTTTTGTACCTTTTCCAGCTTGATGAGCATCAACAACTCTTTTTTCTGAGATGGTTCTTTGCCTTCACATTGTGCATTAAAATCATGTAATGCACACTTAGCCATGGATCATCCCTTACATATCCAAAAAAAACAAACAAAAAAATGTTCTATTTATGCCATTCCCACACTCCCATTGCAGTTTATATACAGTTTAAATGTGTCAGGATAGTGCAGGAAGCAAAGTGAGCAAGTAAGCAAGTCTGCCAACTACCCAAGTAGAAAAACATTAGCAGAAAACAACATGACAACTGGTGTCAGAAGTCTAATTATTATTTAATTAATCCTTGACCCTTGAATGCACTGCACAGTCCAGATGGAGCAGCTGCTAGCATGGCTACAAATTCTATTAGAAAATAAAACAAAACAGCTGCAACATGTGTCACCAGTACTGGCTCAAATAGATAAAAGCAGTCAAAGACATACACATGTCCAGTCCACAACAAACCAAAGGCCCAGGAAATATACAGTGCCCTCCACTAATATTGGCACCCTTGTTAAATATGAGCAAAGAAGGCTGTGAAAAATTGTCTTTATTATTTAACCGTTTGATATTTTGTTGAAAAAATTCACACATTAAACAACTATAAACACAACACAGGTTTACATAAAAAAAATCTCTGTTAAATATAGGTGTGCAACAATTATTGTTACCTCTATGAATTTATATGAGAAAATATATATTTGAATTATATTCCCATTGATATTTTAAAAATTTTTTTAGTGCACCTGGGTGACTAGGAACAGGAAATTGTTCCACCATGACTTCCTGTTTCACAGGGGTATAAATATGAGGTAACACATAGGCCAAATTCCCTTAGTCATTCATAACAATGGTTAAGACCAAGGACTATAGCTGTGATGTGTGGTTAAAGGTTGTGAGCTTCACAAAATGGGAAGTGGCTATAAGGAAATAGCACAAGCATTGAAAATGCCCATTTCCACCATGAGGGCAATAATTAAGAAATTGTTATGTTATGAATCAACGTGGAATTGGATGTGTGTCTATATTGTCTCAACACACTGTGAAGAGGATGGTTGGAGTGGCCAAAAATCTCCAAGGATCACAGCTGTAGAATTGCAGAAGTTAGTTGTGTCTTAGGGTCAGATAGTCTCCAAAACTACAATCCGAAGTCACCTACATCACCACAAGTTGTTTGGAAGGCTTTCAAGAAAAAAGCCTCTACTCTCATCCAAAAGCAAACTCGAGAGTCTTCAGTTTACCATACACTACTGGAACTTTAAATGGGATCAGGCTCTATGGTCAGATGAAACCAAAATAGAGCTTTTTGGCAATAAACACCAGAGGTGGTTTTGGTGCACACAGAGAGGTAGAGATATGGAAAAGTACCTCATGCCCACGGTTAAATATGGTGGTGGCTCTTTAATGTTTTGGGGCTATTTTTCTGCCAGAGGACCTGCATATTTTGTTAGGATACATGGCATCATGGACTCTAATATCAACAGATATTAAATGAAAACCTGACTGCCTCTGCCAGAAATCTTAAAATGGGCCATGGTTGGATGTTCCAGTAGGACAATGATCCAAAACATCAAAACCAACACAAAAATGGTTTACTGACCACAAAATCAAGGCACTGCCATGGCCATCCCAGTCCCCTGACTTGAAACCCATAGAAAACCTGTGGGGTGAACTGAAGAGGAGAGTCCACCAGCGTGGACCTCGAAATTTGAAGGATCTGGAGAGATTATGTATGGAGGAATGGTCTCAGATACCTTGCCATGTATTCTCCAACAGGCATTATAGGAGAAGACACAGAGCTGTTATCTTGGCAAAGGGAGGTAGCACAAAGTATTGACTAAAAGGGTGCCAATAATTGTTGCACACCTATATTCAACAAAAATATTGTTTTGGATAAACCTGATGTTGTGTTTGCAATTGTTCGATATCCATGAGAGCAGAGTATTTTTGTGATTTTTTTTTTTTAACAAAAGATCAAAAGGTTAAACAATAAAGACAATTTTTCAGAGCCTTCTTTGCTCATATTTACCAAGTTTGCCAATATTAGTGGAGGGTATTGTAGATTTTTGTATTGGTGGGGTGACTGTATTTTGTTTGTTAGACATTGGTTCAATGGTGTCAGCAATCAGGATAGTTTATTCTTGCAGCAATTTGAGCCTTGGGGTCCTGATCGTCTCCATTTATGCCAGTGGTTGCAACTTTGAGCTGCTAATGGACTAGTAATTCCCTATTCAATTCAATTCAGTTTTATTTGTATAGCACTTGTCCCAAAGCAGCTTTACAGAAATACAGGTGCATCTCAATAAATTAGAATGTCGTGGAAAAGTTCATTTATTTCAGTAATTCAACTCAAATTGTGAAACTCGTGTATTAAATAAATTCAATGCACACAGACTGAAGTAGTTTAAGTCTTTGGTTCTTTTAATTCTGATGATTTTGGCTCACATTTAACAAAAACCCACCAATTCACTATCTCAACAAATTAGAATACTTCATAAGACCAATAAAAAAACATTTTTAGTGAATTGCTGGCCTTCTGGAAAGTATGTTCATTTACTGTACATGTACTCAATACTTGGTAGGGGCTCGTTTTGCTTTAATTACTGCCTCAATTCGGCGTGGCATGGAGGTGATCAGTTTGTGGCACTGCTGAGGTGGTATGGAAGCCCAGGTTTCTTTGACAGTGGCCTTCAGCTCATCTGCATTTTTTGGTCTCTTGTTTCTCATTTTCCTCTTGACAATACCCCATAGATTCTCTATGGGGTTCAGGTGTGGTGAGTTTGCTGGCCAGTCAAGCACACCAACACCATGGTCATTTAACCAACTTTTGGTGCTTTTGGCAGTGTGTGCAGGTGCCAAATCCTGCTGGAAAATGAAATCAGCATCTTCAAAAAGCTGGTCAGCAGAAGGAAGCATGAAGTGCTCCAAAATTTCTTGGTAAACGGATGCAGTGACTTTGGTTTTCAAAAAACACAATGGACCAACACCAGCAGATGACATTGCACCCAAAATCATCACAGACTGTGGAAACTGAACACTGGACTTCAAGCAACTTGGGCTATGAGCTTCTCCACCCTTCCTCCAGACTCTAGGACCTTGGTTTCCAAATGAAATACAAAACTTGCTCCCATCTGAAAAGAGGATATTGGACCACTGGTCAACAGTCCAGTTCTTCTTCTCCTTAGCCCAGGTAAGACACCTCTGACGTTGTCTGTGGTTCAGGAGTTGCTTAACAAGAGGAATACGACAACTGTAACCAAATTCCTTGACACGTCTGTGTGTGGTGGCTCTTGATGCCTTGACCCCAGCCTCAGTCCATTCCTTGTGAAGTTCACTCAAATTCTTGAATCGATTTTGCTTGACAATCCTCATAAGGCTGCGGTTCTCTCGGTTGCTTGTGCATCTTTTTCTTCCACACTTTTTTCTTCCACTCAACTTTCTGTTAACATGCTTGGATACAGCACTCTGTGAACAGCCAGCTTCTTTGGCAATGAATGTTTGTGGCTTACCTAGTGAACCAAACTGAGAGACCATTTTGAAGGCTCAGGAAACCTTTGCAGGTGTTTTGAGTTGATTAGCTCATTGCCATGTCACCATATTCTAATTTGTTGAGATAGTGAATTGGTGGGTTTTTGTTAAATGTGAGCCAAAATCATCACAATTAAAAGAACCAAAGACTTAAACTACTTCAGTCTGTGTGCATTGAATTTATTTAATACACAAGTTTCACAATTTGAGTTGAATTACTGAAATAAATGAACTTTTCCACGACATTCTAATTTATTGAGATGCACCTGTATATACATTTAGGATATACATTGTAAATGTATAAATTTATCCCTAATGAGCAAGCCAGAGGCGACGGAGAAGAAGAAGAAGAAGAAGAAGAAGAAGAAGAAGAAGAAGAAGAAGAAGAAACCTTGAGAGTAAACAGACTCAAAAGGGAACCCATCCTCGTCTGGGTGACACCAGTGCAATTATAAATAAATCCGTTCTATAAATGTACTAATACTACATGGTCAAATAATGCAGTTGTGTTACCAGTGAATTCATTACAGTTTTTACATGAAGTCTGTTTTGTTGACCCTATCCACTGTTCACTGATGGAGACTTGAGTGCAAAATGATTTGTGACAATTGTAGTCCTAAGCCATCATAGCATAACTGTTCATATGAATTGAGGTCCAAAGCCATCTTTATGGTTTTTAAGTGGTACCATCCTCAGTAATCTCAATGATCTTTAGGCTGCACCATGTGGGGCCATCCTCAGCAGCAGCATGTGACTTCCAACTGATGAGAACTCTAACCAGAAGTAGGGCATCAGAATGGATCGGGCAGGTCCGGAGAGCAGAAGGGGTCAGGATCACTGGTATCTCAGGAGTAACATGTGTAGCTTGACAGAGAGGGAGAGAGAGGGAGAGATTATTAGGTATGCTTATTGTCCCATAATGGTTAAGGACAATGTACTTTGTGTGAGTGCAAGCAGGAACTCCGGCAAGACTAGCTATGACAGCATAACTAAAAGGGGGCGCCAGAAGGTAACACAGACATGAGGGTGCCCTGGGACATAAGGCAGCCAGCCACTCCACCATCAACAAACCTGACTGAATGCGTGAAAATGGGGGAGCGACAGCATCCAAACATCCCAGTTCACCACAACACTCTATGCCCATGAGCCCTCTAGATCTGCTCCTTTACCTAAGAAAAAAATATTCACAAAAGGCTTGACTAAACAAATATTTTTTCAGGCTGGACCTAAACACTAAGACTGTGTCTGAGTCCCGAACACTAAGTGGAAAGCTGTTCCATAACTGTGGGGCTTTGTAAAAGAAAGCTTTTCCCCCTGCTGTAGCCTTCACTATTCGAGGTACCAACAAATAGCCTGCACCTTTTGATTGAAGTAGGTGTGGCAGATCATAAAAGACCAGAGGTTCGCTCAGGTACTGTGGCGTGAGACCATTTAGCGCTTTATAGGTCAATAGTAGTATTTTATAATCAATGCGAACTTTTACTGGGAGCCAATACATTGTGGATAAGATAGGGGTGATGTGGTCATATCTTCTGGTTCTAGTAAGGACTCTTGCAGCTGCATTCTGGACTAACTGGAGCTTGTTTATGCAGATACTGGAATAGCCAGACAGTAACTAATTACAATAATCCAACCTAGAGGTAACAAATGCATGAAATAATTTTTCTGCATCCTGTACTGACAGTATATTTTATCTTAGCAATATTTCTGAGATGAAAGATGAGCATCATGAGTGTCAAATGAAAGACTGCGGTCAAGAATGACACCAAGGTCTTTTACTACTGCACATGATGAAACAGAAAGGCCATCCAGAGTTACTATGTAATCAGAAAGCTTACTTCTAGCTGCATGTGGTCCTAGTACAAGTACTTCTGTCTTGTCAGAATTAAATAAAAGGAAGTTAATAAGCATCCACTGTCTAATGTCCTTTACACATTCCTCAACTTTATTAAGCTGGTGTCTGACATCTGGCTTTGCTGAAACATACACCTCTGTGTCATCAGCATAACAGTGGAAGCTAATACCATGTTTACGAATAATTTGACCCAGAGGTAGAATATATAAAGAAAAGAGAAGTGGGCCTAACACAGACACTTATGGAACACCAAACTTTACCTTAGTATGCACAGAGAAGTCACCATTTACATCTACAAACTGATAACAATCAGTCAAATAAGACCTGAGCCAGGAGATGGCCATTCTCTTAATACCAGCTATGCTTTCTAGTCTATCAAGGAGAATAGTATAATCAATGGTATCAAAAGCTGCACTAAGGTCAAGCAACACAAGCAAGGAGACACAACCCTGAACAGAGGCCAGTAGTAGGTCATTTACCACTATAACCAGTGCTTTCTCTGTGCTATGATGAGGTCTAAATCCTGACTGATACAGTTCATGAATGTTATTCCTATGTAGGTATGATCATAGCTGCTGTGCTACAATCTTTTCTAAGATCTTGGAGATAAAGGGGAAATTTGATATTGGCCTATAGTTGGACAACTGACAGGGACTGAGGTCAGGTTTTTTAATCAGGGGTTTGAAAACTGCTAGTTTAAATGATTTAGGTACATAGCCAGTGCTAAGAGAAGAATTGATTATTTTTAGAAGGGGTTTGGAATAATCTGTTTGAAGAAACATGTAGGTAAGGGAGCTAGTATAGAAGCTGATGATTTTGATGAAGAAATTAATGAAATTAGTTTGGTCTCTCGAAGTGGAGTAAAACATTCTAATTGTTGATCTGATATTGTTATATTGTTATCTACAGGGTTAGTTATAGGACTGTCTGGTTTTAAAATAATAGTCTGAATTTTTTGTGAGTAATATGGCAGCATGTGCAGACGCAGAGGCTAGGTGCTCCCAGACTAGCAACGTTTTCTTTATTATTTTGTGTTTAGCTTTTTTTTATAAGTTTACTAGTTCAAGTTATTGGTGCACACAGGATATGCAAACAGTCTATACTTCTCACCATCAGAGAACTGTGTCCCGATTTTACTTTTGAAAACTGTGACTTCATCCCACTGGAGATTCTATGCTATGCACAACCTGCTGGAGTTAACACCATCCCGCCTGGAAGGAAGGGAAAAGATAAGGAAAGCGGGGAAAGAGAGCTAGCATTAGAGCTAGGCTAAGAGGTAACCCACACAAACTATCTCTGCTGAGTCTCTTCCTCACAAACTCTCAGTCACTAGTCAACAAGATGGATGAAATTCGCCTAGGAATTACTTCTAACAATATATGCACCTGCGTGACGATTATCAAAGAAACCTGGCTTAACAACACCATTCCTGATGTTGCCATCGAGCTAGCAGGCCACGCCGTTTACCAGACAGATAGGACAACAGACTACGATAAGAACAGAGGCGATGGAGTGTGCATATATGTAAACAACGACTGGTGCACAGCCACAGACATCATTGAGAAACTTTGCTCCCCAGACCTTGAATATATGATGGTGAAATGCAGACCATTTTTCATACCCAGGAAGTTTACTGCTATCATAATCATGGCTGTATACATACCTCCACAAGCTAACACTAAGGAAGCACTGGAAAAGTTACATGCTGCTATTAGCAACCAGCTAACTATGCATCCAGATTGGGCAGTGATTGTGGCAGGAGACTTTAATCACATTGAATTAAAGACAATACTGCCAAAATTTCACAAAAATGTTAACATCCCAACTAGAGAAAAGAATATTTTGGACCAAGACTACACAAATGTTCCAGGAGCATACAAAGCCATCTCAGCGCCACATCTGGGCTCATCAAATCATGTTTCCCTGATGCTGACTCCAGCCTATAAGCCTCTGATCTGCAGAACAAAACCAGCTGTTAAGACAATCAAGGAGTCTTAGAGTGAGAAATCCACCTCATGACTGCAAGACTTTTTGACGTTTTGAGCTCACAGACTGGGATGTATTTGCAGAAGGAGCTGATTTGGAGTATACAGTACATTAGTCCTGGCCTACATAGACTTCTGCGTCTATACAACCAAAGCCATCAAAACGTTCCCCAACCAGAAGCCATGGCTGGACGGTAAGGTACGGTCTCTGCTTAAAGAGCATGATGCGAATTATAAATCAGTTGACACGCAGGCCTACAGTAATGCCAGGAGGGAACTGAAGAAAAGCATCAATGAGGCGAAACACAAATACAAACAGTGCAGTGAATGTCATTTTGAGAACAGCAACATCTGTAGCATGTGGAAGGGAATTAAAGCAATCACTGAATACAAGGGTAGTCCCTCACAAATCAGTAAAGACCCTTCTCTCCCTGATTCCCTGAATCATTTTTTTGCTCACTTTGATGACCAAAGCAACAGAGTTGGAGCCCAATCTTTACCAACAAAGGCCAAACAAACACTCTCCTTACAGCATCATCAAGTAAGAGTCACTCTGAGGAAGGTTGACATCCACAGAGCTGCAGGATCTGACAGGGTCTCGGGCCACACACTCAGAACATGGGCTGACCAGTTAGCAGGGGGTGTTCACAAACATATTCAACCTCTAATTACAGCTTGCCATGGTTCCCACCTGTCTCAAGTCCACCACTATCGTTCCGGTGCCCAAGAGATCTGTGGTGGATTGCCTCACCAACTACCGCCCAGTTGCCTTAACCCCATTATCAAGTGCTTTGAGAAACTTATTCTGTCACACATCAAAACCATCATCCCCAAGACATCATCCCCAAGACAGCCATCAATTTGCTTACCAAGCAAACAGATCTACAGATGACACAATCTCAGTTGCACTTCACACAGCCTTAACACATTTAGAGCAGCCAAATAGTTATGTTAGGATGCTATTAATTTATTTCAGTTCTGCTTTTAATACTATCATTCCTAACAAACTCATATGCACACTAGGCAACCTGGGCCTAGACGCAGCACTCTGCTCATGGATTATGGACTTTCTCACTAACAGACCACAACACGTCAGAATAGGTAATCACACCTCCTCCACGCTTGTTCTGAACACATGTGTACTGCAGGGCTGTGTGATTAACCCAGCCCTATTCACCTTTACGCATGACTGCACCCCAATCCATTCTTCCAATTCCACAGTGACGTGTCAATGTGTAAACATGTAAAGTGCCAATGACACCACCATAGTGGGACTTGTATATGATAATGAGTAAACAACCTACAGGGAGGAGGTACAACATCTAATTCAGTGGTGTATGGACAATAATTTGGTCCTGAACACCACAAAAACCAAGGAGATCATCGTAAACTTCAGGAGATCCAGGAGGACCACCCATCTCCCTCTACATATAAATGGAGAGGAAGTGGAGAGTCCACATGACAAAAGATCTCACATGGTCCATCAACACCTCTCACCTGGTGAACAAAGCACAACAAAGGCTATTTTTCCTGCGGAAACTCATACAGGCCAGACTACCTACACAGCTCCTTGTAAATTTCTACCACAGCACCATAGAGAGCATACTCACATATGGTATCACAATGTGGTATGCTAGCTGCACTAGGGAAAACCGCAAAGACTTGTATTGGGTAATTAAATCAGCACAGTGCATCATAGGCACTGAGCTCCTGAACCTGGACACTGTATATGCTAGCCGACTGCAAACAAAGGCCAGCAGCATCATTAAAGACTCCATTCACCCAAGGCACAGGATGTTTGTCCCGTTACCATCTGGAAAGAGGTACAGGGCCATCAAGTCACACACAAACAGACTGAAGTGCAGCTTCTTTCCAAAAGCTGTAGCTGCCATCATTAAATATTAAATAAGAATCTAGGATTATTTTCCTTATATGCAATTAGGGTGGAGAGATTGATCTAGCAGCAAGAGATTTTCTATAGTTCAGCATGCTCTCCTTCCATGCTGTCTGAAATACTACCAATTTGGTTTGACACCGTTTACATTCTAATACTCAAGTGGTCTGTTTTAAGGTGCGTGTGATCATTATACCAGGGTGCTAGCTTTTTCTCTTTAATTATTTTTCTTTTAAGTGGAGCTACCTTATCTAGCGTGTAGTGGAACATTGACACAGTCGGTCATCTAGTCAAGATCTTTGGGATCAGACGGTGATCCAATCATAGTTGATAACTCTGGGAGATTATTGATAAAACACTGTACAGTAGCTGATGCGAATGTATGTTTGACACAGTAGCATGGCAAGGTGCATATATTATGAATAATACTCAATTTAAACAAGATGAGATAATGATCTGAGATAACTTCGGACTACAGAAATCCGACTATATTTTCTATATTTAATCCGTATGTTAGTATAAGGTCAAGAGTGTTACCACCATTTTGAGTGGGTCCTATTCCATTCAGATTGACCCCTACTAAATCTAGAATGGACACAACCACTGTTCTCAGAGGGTCTTCTGGGTTATCAAAATGAATATTCAGTCACCAACAATTAATGCTTTGTCTAAAGAAACAACCAGGTTCGAGATGAAATCTGCAAATTCACAAAGGAAGTCAGAATATGGCCCTGGGGGTCTGTAAATAATAATTAGCAGAATGGACTCGGTAGACTTATTTTTTGTGGCTACTACTTATACTAGTGTAAAGAACTTCAAAAGAGTTTGTGATGCCTAGATTATCATTATAAATGAGTGCGACACCTCCTCCTCTGCAAGTTAGACGGGGCTGATGTATATAACTGTATACAGGAGGTTTAATCCATGTTTCTGTTAAACACATTATATTAAACAGTAATGGTTTCATTAACAATAAGTGCTTTAGACGTAAGAGATCTAATATTTAACGGTCCTAGCTTCAGATCAAAGGTGCTGGCTGTGCATTCAGTATGATTAAATTTTATGTTAATAAGACAAACTTTCTGAATATTTCTACATTTTTGTTTAGCTCGGGGAACAGACACAGTCTCAATATTCTGGAACCTAGGTGATGACTCAGTGTAGCTAGCAGTGGGTCGGTTTAGCCTGCTTGTCTGCTCCCTGGCCTTGACTCCGATTAACTAGGCCTGTTCTGAGATGTGCTATGCAGCAAGAAATGAGAGCAGCACCGTCCCAAGTGGGATGTATACCGTCCCGCCCTAACAGGCCAGCCTTGCCCTCAAAACTACTCCAATTATCTATAAACCCACACTGTTTTCGGAGCACCAACCGGAACATCCAGCAGTTCAGCGACCATAACCTGCTCTAAGCTACATCGCCATGCCAGATTGGGATGGGGCTAGAGCATATTACTGCATCGGACATCGCCTTCACTAATTTACACACTTCTACAATGTTACTCTTAGTAACCTCTGACTGACAAAGGTGTATATCATTAGCTCCTACATGAAAAACTATCTTTGAAAACCTATGCTTGCCTAAGACCCTAAGATTACCTGCTATGCTGGTGCCCTGGCTCCTGTTATACACCTACCTAAAGCTGCTGGTGGGCAGTGTGTACGACTGGGTTCCAGATGGCCCAAAAGTGGGTAAGAGCCGCAGCAAACCATTGCAAAACACAACATGACCAGCATGGTAAAGATTTGCCACTGCAAGAAGGTCAGCTAGTGTATCTGCTTGACCACAGTGTATGCGGTCCAATATCTCTGGAGCCCAGTGGTCTACCAGATATTGAAGGTTCTTAAGAAGGAAGGGGTTGTATACCCCACTGCCTGAGTGCATGACCTGAACATGGTATGACATTTCCATGTTGAAGAGTCATATCAGTTAGGTGTCACCTGATTCTGTACCACCTCTTAAATCACCCAAAGATGAAGAATCCCCCCAGGAGGGTGATTTGCTGGTATTGGTGTCAGGAACTCCAGTGCCAGAAACTGGTTTCTTGTTAGCATCTACAGTACAGACCAGGGCAAATTGTCACTAGCTGCTCCTTCATGCTCTCCAGGGCCAGGTTATCATGCATTGGCTGTACCAGTGTCCATTTCAGTCTGTCAAGCAGCACTACCAGGCTCCACACTGCTCTGTCAAGGTTCCTTGTTAGAGGGCCAGTGCACTGCGGGTGGGGTAGCCTTCTGAAGGACTACAGTGGGTATAGAAAAGAATCACCCCCCTTTAAAATAATCACATTTTGTTGCTTTTTAACCTGAAATGAAGACAGACACAGTTTTATCCAGCTGTATTTACTCAGTGCAACTTATAACATCCAAGTGAAAGATATAACACCAACATGTCAGAAGAAAATAAAAATAAAAAACCAGAATCACTGAGTTGGAAAAGGATCACCCCCCTCCTAAAAATGACTTGTAAACTCAATAAGGTGTAGCTAATCACCTTCTCAATGGCACACAAAGCCATGTGACTTTAAGCTGTGATCAGCTATGGTCATTTTGATTAGCTCAGCATGAAAAGAGCTTTCCTGGAGCATTTTGTATTGCAACTGAAGCAAACAATCAACTATGGGTGGCAAGGCACTGTCAAAAGATCTCCAGGATAAAGTTGTGGACAGGCAGATGGATACAAAAAAATTTCAAAGGCTTTATCAATGCCCAGAAGCACAGTGAAATATATTATTAAGAAGTGGAAGGTATTTGGTACAACACAGACCCTCCCTGGATCAGGACGTCACTCCAAACTGCATGAAAGAGCCAGGAGGAAACTGGTCAGAGAGGCTACCAAGAAGCCTACAGCCACTCTGAAGCAGTTGCAGGAATTTATGACAAAGAGTGGTCATTGTGTGCATGTGACAACAGTATCACAAATTCTCCACAAATGTGGCTTGTATGGGAGGGTTGCAAGAAAAAAGCCACCCACGACTGAGCTTTGCCAAAACGCACCTTGAAAATTCTGAGGCCACAAGGCAAAAGGTGTTATGGTCAGATGAGACTAAAATTGAATTATTTGGCCTCAACACCAAACGATATGTCTGGCGGAAATCCAATACAGCTCACCATCCAAATAACACCATTCCTACAGTAAAGCATGGAGGTGGTAATATCCTGCTATGGGGGTGTTTCTTTGCAACAGGGAGTGGGCCACTTATCAGGACAGAATGAAAATGGATGGGGCAAAATACTGTCAAATTCTTGAGGAAAATCTGCTGCCCTCTGCCAGAAAGTTGTCAATGGGAAGAAGATTTACCTTCCAACATGGCAATGACCCAAAGCACACAGCAAAACTGACCACACAGTGGTTGAAGGAGAAAAAGGTGAATGTGCTTGCATGGCCTAGTCAGAGCCCAGACTTAAACCCCATTGAAAATCTGTGGAATGACTTGAAGACTGCAGTCCACAAACAGTCACCATCAAATTTAACTGAACTTGAGCAGTTCTGCAAAGAAGAATGGTCAAATATTGCAAAGTCTAGATGTGCAAAGTTAGTAGAGACATATCCCAACAGACTAAAGGCTGTAATTAAAAAATTAAGGCAAATTAAAGCAAGGGGGTGATCCTTTTTCCAACTCAGGGATTCTGTTTTTTTATTTTTTATTTTTTAAATTTTCTGACATGTTAGTGTTATATCTTTCACTTGGATGTTATAAGTTGCACTGAGTAAATACAGCTGGATAAAACAAAAACTGTGTCTGTCTTCATTTCAGGCTGAAAAGCAACAAAATATGATTATTTTAAAGGGGGTGATTCTTTACCCACTGTATGCATAGTACAGCAATTTAGCATCCAAATATTCACCAGCTTCCTCATGCAATATAAGGATTAATAAGGGAGGAGGAAAGCCCACCAGGCTTTCCTGGTAGCATCAACCTGTCTCCAGTGCTGTTTTGGTTCTATTCAGACCTTGGACTTTGCCCCCCCCTGCATGTGTGTGTGTCCCATCATCATTAGTTGTAGTCATAGCCTACGGCTCCCACAAACCAGCTAGGCAGTTTCAGATATGCTGGTAGTTCCCACTCTGCAAGCCCCTCTACCAGCAGCAAGGCTATGTGCTTTCACCGTGGCAAAACAGGCCACATCAAGTGCCAATGTTTCTGTCCCCCATCTCTGAAATAGATCAGGCATTACAGTAGGTAGAGCTGCCAGTAAAGAGCCAGTACAGATTCCTGTTTGAATAACTAGTTACTCACCTTGTGTGTCAGTGATACAGTGGCAGAAGCCACTGTCCCACTGTCATGTCTAATAAGGTATCCTTATTTTTTTTTTTTTTTTTTTAAAAAGCAGTCTGGAAGTAAAAGGGTCTACCTACAGAATGTGGGAAAGTAATGGCCATTTCTGCAGTGTATAATAAAGGACTCAAGGTGTTCAGTAAAAATTTGGTCTGGACTGTGTATGTAGCTGTCATCCATTCAGTCAATAGTCATAATCATACACCACCATGCTTCAGTGTGGGGAAGGTGATACATTACCTGTCAGACAGCCAATGATGAACATCACTTCAATTTCAGGCAGAAGAAAAGTGTCCTGAGTCGGCCCTAGGAGACTGGTAAAGGGTGGAGTGGGGGTTTCTGGTAATTGTGCTGTTCCAGAAAGGGTGGTATTAAGAGTAAGTGTGTGTGTGTGTGTGTGTGTGTGTGTGTGTGTGTGTGTGTGTGTGTGTGTGTGTGTGTGAGAGCAGGAGGTGGGATTTCAAATTGTCCATCGTATAAGTGCAGCTATACACATTTTTTGCTTAACATTACTGGGGTCAGAAAAGCTGTGCATTGGCTAGCCTTTATGGCACCCTGGTGACCACTCTAACACCCACACACACAATCACATATACAATCCAATGCTGAATCTTGCCTCTAAGGCCTCATCCTACATGCACTTACCCACACACATACAAACCATGCACACACTTTCAGCTAAGGCTTCCTCTAAGCCTACAAAAATAAGCAAATACCCACACAGATATAGTACCTCACTCTTTCTCTGTCTCTGCTCTGGCTCACACACATTCTCAGCAGGACTCTCTCAAACAATGCCACAATGACATGCTACTGGACCAGGGACAATGTGTGCAGGCATGCTGAAAGAAATATTGTTCATGTTTTAGATCTTTATGCTACATTTTATCCAAAAACACACAGTAAAATAAAACGTGCACCACACACAGCCCAAATATATAGAAAAATTCCTCCACTACACACAGTTCATTTACACGGAATGAGTCCTGTACTACACACAAGCAGCTCATGACCAAAAGCAACATTTGGATACAGAAATATCCAGAAAATACATGAACATACAGATGCAGATGATTCCAAAAGCAGACATTAATCATGAACACATACGTTTCTTTGGACCAGTGCAACTTTTTATGGATGGTGAAAGCTCCGGGGTAACTGACAGATGAATCCCTTTGGTAGTGATGAGTTTGGGTGGAGATCAGTAAAAGAACTAATGTCTTTTACTAAGCAAGTAGAACACGAATCACAGACGATTAGAAAGTACTACACTTAAAAAGTTTTAACCTGAAACACTTAAGGCTGGAGTTATGCTTGCATTTGAACTACTCATACATCAATGCAAGATGACTGCCACACATATCCTTTTCTTTAGCATATCAAAAAATGCTAGTAAAAAATAAATAAATGTGTGAGTGTGTGTGTGATTCTATGTAAATGTGATGCCAATAGAGGGACTATCATGGGTTCCTGCCTTGTGCTTAGCTTTCCTGAGACAGAATTTACTATTCTATAGGTTCCTTTTCTTTAGTTTTTAATAACATTAACTGATTTTCCTGAATAAAAAACTAGTCTTCTTGATCTTCTAGAGTAAATACTTCTAAATGAAGGTCATAATAAATAAAACATGCAATTTGAGATGCAGCTCATGACAACAATCATGAGAAAGTTTTAAAGAGAAATATCAGAGATAGTCAGTATATTTAACATCTCCATGCCACTGCACAGTGACAAACCTGTCCCAGAATAGTCATGAAATTTCTCAAAATTCCACAGGTTAACAGGAAAATCTGACAGACAGGGAAGTTTTAACTCTGACCTGCCCTCCAGCAGATATCACTTTTACTCCTCTAGATGCAAAATAGTGTGCAGAAGAGCGTATGAAAATTGACACTTGTATAGCTGCTGCACATCTGTCAAGTATAATTCTGGCCAAAGGGTTCTTTGGTTTTCTCTCTATGCAGAACCCCATAACAGGATGATTCCAAGCTAAGAGCCCTTAACCATTCAAAGGTACAAATTTGTTCTCTGTATCTATAACATTCATTAATATTCTGTAACTTCTTTATCATGGTCATGGTCAATCCAGAGCCTATCCTGGGAACAGTGAGCACAATGCAGGAATACACCCTGAATGGGACTAGAATCCAATCCACCTACCAGCATGTTATTCAGAGGTGAGAGGAAACCAGAGAACCTGGAAGAAACCAAAGCAGACATGTGGAGAACATGCAAAGACAGAAACCTGAGACCCTGTGAGAGGGCATCGTTACCTGCTGCGCCACATGGCAACATCTCATGCAAAATGTTTATGGTGTAAAATTAATTACAATAGGTAGGACCACAGACAATACCCTTCCACTATAAATGTAACCATTCATAACTTTTCACACAAGCTGGCTTCTATGAATTCTTATGAATTTGCAATTGTAAAACCATGTTCAGCAAGATACTATGAGATTGACTGTAGACTCTGTGGTTGCACCACTGTAAGTGCCAGGAGGCTGTACAAGAAATAAGGAAGACTGAGATGAAGAGTGAAAGTGAGGGAAGCTGACAGGCATGAGATGCTGAAAAATTCACCTTCCCCAAAATCCTTAGCCCCACTGAATCCCTTCATCCTTAACCCCACTATGTCTGCAATGAAATTTTCACTGCAAAGATTTACACCCCTCTACTCTTCTCCCAATTACCCCAGAGACTAAGAGACAACATAGAGAGACAAATAGAAAAAAAGAGAAAAAGAGAAAAAGACAATGACAAAGGGAAAGAGAGCGAGACAGGGAAAGACAGATAAGGAGAGCGAGGCAAAAAGCAAGGACACAACATGAGGTAAATAGACAAAAACAAAAGAGGGGAATGCGTCTGTGAAGTAGCAGGCAAGAGAAAGGAGGAGGAAGTGCTGAATGGGAAGAGCAGTGGTGTGTAAGTGGTATGTGTGTGAGAGAGAGAACGCTGAGGCCTTCCCACACACAGCAGCCTGGACGCCCTGCTGAGCCCAGCCAAGGGGAAACGTTCAACTCCCCTGAGCCATGGGGTCAAGGCTGGGTATGGTTGGGGGGAAGGGTCATGTGCAGTGGGAGGAGCCAAGCAAGGATGAAGCAGTGAGGACGACTTGGGGTGGTTATCTGGGTCAGAAACAGGGGCCATGGTCTGTAGCAGTGTCGGTCAGAGGGGTATGTGTGGGGTAAACAGCGGACAGGAGGTGCTTTCTGGGGTGCTGAGAACAAGAAAGGGGGTGAAGAGAGAGTATAACAGGGTGAGGATAATGGTCAGATTGGCTGAACAGTGTAGCTTTGGGATTGGGGGTAGAGTAGTCTGCAATCTTGAATGGTAACAAATGTTTGCTTAAATGATGGATAGATATAGGGACGATGGTTTTGTCTCAGACTTGGGGATACTTTTATGCCTACTGAGGCATTTACAGAGGTGCGTGAGAAGGGTCAACAGAGTTTAGTGTGCCAAGGGTTCTGGCGCCTGTGTGCATGCATGTGTGTATACATAATGTGTTTACCGGCATTCATTGTGTGGCTGAATTACTGTACTTCCTGTTGAGAGAGGCAACATCTCAGCACCTCAGACTGAGAGACCAGAGAAAACATGCATGCCAAGATTACAGAGAATTAGGGCATTTGTCTTAAACTCAAAGTGACACATTTTTTGCCTGATTCATACTTCCCTCACATAAACAGGCATGAACAAAGGTCTTTATTAATATGCCTCATATCTCACAATATGATCCAGAAACGCCACCGTCTTCTCTGGGCCAAAGCCAATTTAAAATGGACTTTTTTGAGACGTGTTGCGGTCATCAAATTCAAAATTACCTTATTTCCTCAGTACATAGTACATTTTCTCAGTTTAAACATTTGATATGTTTTCTATGTTCCATTGTGAATAACATATGGGTTCATGAGATTTGCAAATCATTGCATTCTGTTTTTATGTACATTTTACACAGCGTCCCAACTTTTTGGAATTGGGGTTGTATTTCATTATAAACTAGATCTGAAGTTCTTAATACCATTGTTGTCATCTCTATATTATCTCACTTGGAATTATCTTAACCTGATTTTAAAAAATTAAAAAAAACTAAACAAAACAAAAACAACAACAGAAACTCCTACTAGATTTGTAACCTTATCTATTTATGATGATAGGATTGATGAAAATGAGTAATCATTTTGATCATCAGCATCATCCATGTCAGTCTCTCCAGTCTTATCTCCTGAGGTAAATGTCAGTCACAACATTTGATGAACAGTATCCTCATTGTGTCTTCACTCAACTGATCACTGTTCGCTCTTACATCGGTGCTGAAATAATCACTGATTAAATAAGTAACTTTTGTTCTATTGGCTAAATCTCCTTTTTAAAATTAGCATTAAAACAGCACAACTGTAAGCAGCAGTGCGTGTACAGTGCTGTGAAAAAGTATTTTTCTGATTTACATTTACGGCATTTGGCAGACACCCTTATCCAGAGTAACTTACATTTATTTCATTTATACATCTGAGCAATTGAGGGTTAAGGGCCTTGCTCAAGGGCCCAACAGTGGCAGCTTGGCGGTGCTGGGATTTCAACTCATGACCTTCCAATCAGTAGTCCAATGCCTTAACCACTGAGCTACCACTGCCCCTACCACTGATTTCTTCTGTTTTTGTGTACAACCCCATTTCCATAAAAGTTGGGATTTTTTTTCTAAAATGCCATAAAAATTAAAATAAGTGATTTTTCAAGTCTCTTGAAATTTAATTAACTGACAAATGTATAAAGAAAAGATATTCAATGTTTTCACTGACCAACTTAATTGTATTTTGTAAATATAAACAAATTTAGAATTTGATACCTTCAACAGTTGGGACAGAGGCATGTTTACCACTGTGATACATCACCCTTCCTTTTAATTACACTTTTTAATCATTTGGGGACTGAAGATACTAATTGTTGCAGTTTTGCAAGGTGACATTTTGCCCATTCTTGCTTGATACAAGACTTCAGCTGCTCAACAGTCCTTGGTCGCCAAAGACAGCACATTCTTCTTTAGGATTTTCTGGTAGACAGCAGAATTCATGTTTCACTTAATTATTGCAAGTTGCACAGGCCCTGAAGCAGCAAAGCATCCCCACACCATCACACTTCCACCACCATGCTTGACCATAGGTATGATGTTCTATTTTGTGTTTGGTTTACACCAGATGTAACGGGACCCCTGTCTTCCAAACAGTTCCATTTCTGACTCATCAGTCCACAGACCTTTCTCCCAAAAGGTTTGAGGATCATCAAGGTGTGTTTTGGCAAAATTCAGATGAGCCTTAATGTTCTTCTGGATTAGCAGTGGTTTTCACCTCACCACTCTTCCATTTTTGCCCAGCGTCTTTCTGATAGTGGAATCATGAACAGTGACATTTATTGATGCAAGAGAGGCCTGTAGGTCCTTTGATGTTGTCCTTGGCTCTTTTGTGACTTGCTGGATGAGTAGTTGCTGTGCTCTTGGAGGAATTTTAGAAGGTCAACCACTTCTGGGAAGGTTCATTGCTGTGCCAAGTTTTTCCATTTGGAGATAATGGCTCTCACTGTGGTCCTTTGGAGTCCCAGAGCCTTTGAAATAGCTTTATAACCTTTCCCAGTCTGATGTATTTCAATCACCTTCTTCCTCATCATTTCTGGAATATCTTTCAATTTTGGCATAGTGTGTTACTGGGTAAGACCTTTTAACCAACTTCATGCTTTTAAAAAAGTTCTATTTAAGGGTTGATTTGATTGAACAGGGCTGGCAGTAATCAGGCCTGGTTACGTCTAGTCCAGCTGAACCCCATTATTAATGTAGTTTCATAGATTTGGGGAATTAGTAACTACGGGGACAAATACATTCTCACATAGGCCCAGTTGGTATTGGATGACTTTTTTGCTTCAATAAATAACATTATCATTTAAAATCTGTATTTTGTGTTTACTCAGATTGCCTTTGTTTTATCTTAGATTTTGTCTTAATTTCTGAAACAATGAAGTATGAACTATATAGAAAAACAGAAGAAATCAGGATGGGGCAAATACTTTTTCACAGCACTGTACATTTAAATGTACAGAAAATTTGACAACTGTAAAATTTGACAACTGTATTTAGACTGCTGACAAACTGAATCTATTAGTCTGTATTTCACCAACAACCTAATGGCATTTACTGTGTGAGCAAAGCATACTGTACTTAGCTAGCAAACTACCAATTAAAACATCTATAGGCAGACTAACAATTTTTGCAGCCATGCTTCTTAAGCTGGGTCCTGTTTTTCTGTTTTCTCCAGGTTGAAGTGACAAAAATGAGACACAGATGTGATTTTCTTTCAGAGATGTGTGTATATTTTCAAATCAGAATGAGCCACTGTAGTATGTGGTCCTAGATTGGATACATATCCGATATAGTATGTGGCCAGCAGTCAGCAGTCAGATCGGAAACCATGTAGTTTGTGCCAATCGCGCTTGTGCAAATCACTGTCGTCATCACCTGCAGTGTCAGCAGTGCAGCAGAACAACACTGTAGTAGACAAAGACAGCAATAGCAGTGATTATGTTCAGCAAAACGATGGGGTTAATTATGATTTACTTGATATTTAAATAAACAAATCCATTGCTGCTGAAACCAAGTAGCAATCAAAACAATTGCCCACGAAGTGCATCCAAAAACAAACATGGCTAAAATGTCAAAGAAATACTCTCCCATAGAAATACTATACACACTACAGTCCCACCGTTGCTGGCAACTGTCCTGTACCCACATGTTATTTGGCATAGCAGTGCTAGCAATAGCTGCAAACAAACAAACAAAAAAACCCAAAACAACTACAGCAAAATCTAGCCATCTGGCCTTTCCCTAATCGTGTATAGCTGATGAGCTGTTTGCCGACCTTCAGAACAAATTGCGAGGCAGGCTTAGGCTACTAGTGTATTCATTAGTTGCTTCTACTATGATGGGTTTGATTTGATTTTATTATTATTATTATTATTATTATTATTATTATTATTATTATTATTATTAAACATGTTTTTGTGATTTGTGACATGTAAATCATGCAAAATTGATATTGATGTATGTATGCGGGATGTTTCAGGGGACAGGTGCATTCACATTAAAGACAGATATGGATCAGAGTTACAAATGTGCACCGTCTAATCTGATCTGATCAAATTCAGAATTGTGAAATGAAGCTTGTAATATGACTGTAGTGTTAAAGACAAAAAAAGTACATGAAAGTTTAAAGAAACAAAAACATTTGGCCAAATCCAACTTTCTGTTTGCCAGAATTCAGCTGCAGTGATATCTGAAGGGTTTTCAAGAGTAAAAAGTAAGGAGAAAACAAACCAAGCATATAGCTTTTAAATGAGCTCACGGTTATATACGTACCACAAGACTCTTTCTACCAACTGAACAAAAACAAGTGCAAGATAACTGTAGCAAGAAAATTATGCGCCATGAGGGTTGGAGAAAGTGCTCATCACAAGCTGTCAGTAATACAAAATAACAATAATAGAGTGATATATGTAACAGCAAGGAACAAGGGTCAATAGGTAACCACTAAGTTGTAAGGTTATGTGCATGGTGAAAGATGAGCCATTCATTCCACCATCTCTTAATCCCAAACAAAAGAGTCTAGCTTTGGACCATGGTACTGGCAGGAACAATTCATTTTAGATCATAATGACGAGGATGGGATGTAAGCCCTGATGAGGGACTCCATGCACGTTGGTTAATCTGTAGGTAAGCATCAATTGCAGATACAGAGAGCCAGTGGAGTAAAATGAAGAGAGGCATGACATGCAGTTGTTTAGACTGGTTGTGGTTTACCAGTTCAAACTGGTTGGCTAGGGTTAAAGAATTCCAGTTATGAGATGATGTGTGCATAGACAAACAACTGTGTCTTATAATCCTGATATGGTTTTACACAGAACAAATTTGCAAGATGTGGTCTTTCAGGGCTTGCTAGTTATCAATTATTAATCAATGCTTCCTGATAGACATTTTAAATGACTAACACAGCTCATAGAAAAGCAGCTTTGTTTTTTGAAACTTACAGCCTTTGCATGTACCCTCACTTTTTATGGCCATATTGATTTCAGAATGACATGCTTTATCATTTTCAAAAGATCCAACTGATCCATTAGTGATGTGTGCACTTAAAAGATTGCTGCTGGGATAAAATATTTCTCCTATAAGACATAAACACGATGACTGGGACTGTTCCTGTCTTTCTGGCTCTGGCAGTGTTTTTTTATGTGTTCTGATACATGTGTTAGAAATCAAGAACACACACTCTGTTCTCAGACAGAGAGGACCCTTGACAATGAAAAGGATAATGTCTCTTTGTCTCTAATAGGATCTTGGATGATTTTCAGTTTCAGTCTTGGATGATGCTTTTTGAATAAAGCACAGTGTTTGGTTTAATGAGGCACACCTTCTATAACTTTCAGCAGAATATGGTGCTGTTCATGAGCTGAAAACTTTCATGAACTAAACACACTATACTCCAGGGTTCCAAGAGAACTAGATTGAATTTCATTACAAAACTGACAACAATTTAGATGATAAGAAAAAACTATGCTGGAAAAAGAGGAATATAAAGGGAAAACATACTCTTTTCCATGCAGACGGTAGTCTAAACACACATAATTGGTCCTTAATTAGTCCCTGTAGAATTTTGTATTTAACCCATCACTCTGGGGTTGTGTCACACTTGGAAAGGCTCTGATAAGTTTGCATCACTCCATAATAAACACATACCAGTACACTTACTGTAACGGCAAGGCACATATGGGAAGATTAGGACAAGCATCCAAGTCCTATCCTTCATTGTGAAAGAGTCACATAGAGGCTATGCTATAAAGCTTTTGTGGTTGCTTTTGCCCAATCCCAAACACTTATATAATGACAGGCACTCTCTATGAGAGACTTAAAAAGACTGAGCAGGCTCTGATTTCAGATTTGCACACAGTGACCTGGTTTACATCAACATTTACAAAACTGATCATTACCAACTCTATGCATAAAGAAGTATCAATTTCTGATTATTATGTACTACACATAGACATTATTGTAATTTCCCATAAGTATTGTTAGGCATCAGTGTTGCACAGAAACATTTACATTTGTGTGGTAGCCTGGGAAAATTGTGAAATTTTGACATATTCCATTATACAACGTTTTAGACTTCCAGAACTGAAATTTGTTTTTCTTTTGCCCATATCTTTATCACAAGTAAAGCATTTTAAAATCTGGAAAGAAACTAAAAAGGAAGAAAACAGCATTTAAAGATTCCAAGTCCAATGAAAGACACCAACACACTGATTGTCTATATGGAACTTCTCATACTAGTAACTTAATATGTAATAAATAAAATATGTACATAATAACTATGATTACAATTTTAAAAAATGTCCTTTAGCCTGACAGCCCATCCAGCAGTCGTTCTGCGTTTATAAATAATATCTGGGTCAGACCATCTCAAGTGGTCCTATACCAATACTCAATAGCCCAACTTTACAATTTTTGGACCACTAGAGATGGACTGACCCATCCATAATTTTTCAGAGAGGCAAATAACCTTTAGAAATTATTAGAATTAATTTTGCTTACAACCCCAATTCCAAAAAAGTTGGGACGCTGTGTAAAATGTAAAAATGCAAATGCAATGTAAAATGCAATGTAAAATGCAATGATTTGCAAATCTCATAATATGAGATTTATATATATATATATATATATATATATATATATATATATATATATATATATATATATATATATATATATATATATATATTCTATGCACAATGCACAAATACTGGTTAAAGCTCTATCATGCAAAGAAGAAGCCATATGTGAATATGATCCAGAAACACCACTGTCTTCTCTGGGCCAAAGCTCATTTAAAATGGACTGAGGCAAAGTGGAAAACTGTTTTGTGGTCAGACGAATCGAAATTTGAAATTCTTTTTGGAAATTCTTTTTTTATTTACATTTTACACAGCGTCCCAACTTTTTTGGAATTGGGGTTGTATATACAAACTAGATTTTCAGTCCTTAATTACTTGCTGTTATCTTCATATTATATTTTGGAATTATATTAACTTGATTATCCAGAGAAAACAGGCTACAAGCAACAAAATTAATCCTGTTTAATACTGTAGCAAATTTAACTAGGAATAAGACCACCACAGTAGCATGCACACCATCAATATGTCTTTATTATTTTTTTAAATAAATAAATAAATATATATATATATATATATATATATATATATATATATATATATATATATCTATATATATATATATATATATATATATATATATATATATATATATATATATATATATATATATATATATATATATATATAGGCACAAAATTCAGACTATCAAATTAAAGCCAGACAATCTGATATCTAACAGTGTAGATGACAATGTAGATGACAGACTAGAAAATGTTGTTGGAGTTAAGAGAACGTCCCTCTCCTGGTTCAGATCTTATTTCACTGATCATTATCAGTTTGTAGATAAAATTGGTGACTTTTCTATGCAGACTAGTAAAGTTTGGTGTTCCACAAGGTTCTGTTTTAGGCCATATATGCTACCTCTGGGTTAAATTATTCATAAACATTGTATTAGCTTCCACTGTTATGCTGATGACACACAGTTGTTTCAGACACCAACCTAATAAAGTTAAGAAATTACAGTGGCCTGTACACATTAGACACTGGATGCTGAGTAACTTCCTAATTAATTCTGACAAGAAAGAAATACTTTTACTAGGATCACATGCAGCTAGAAGCAAGCTTTCAGATTACTTAATAACTCTGGTTAGCTTTTCAGTTACATCATGTGCAATAGTAAAAGACCTTTTTGTCTGTATGTTCCAGTAGGTGCATAAACAATGTCAGGGCTGAAAACATATTTGTTTAGTATTTTTTTAATAAGCTTTTCTCTTAGGTAGAAGAGCTATCATTCAGGTTTGTTGAAGGTGGAGTGGCTGGCCACTGTATGTTCCAGGGCACCCTCATGTCTGTGTTACCTTCGGGCTCTCCCTTTTAGTTATGCTGTTATAGCTAGTCTTGCCAGAGTCCCTGTTTGTACTCTGCACACAATATACATCATATTAAACCATTACAGGACAAGAGCACACCTAATAATCTGTGTTCTTTCTCTCTTCCCCCTCACCTGAAAATCACTTGCTGCTGCTGAGGATGGCCCCACACAGATAGCCTAAGGATCACCATGAGATTACTGAGGATGGTACCACACAGACACGCTAATGATGGCTGTGGATGTTTAACACTACACAATGTGAACAGTTTACACTTAAGTTTCCACCATTCCTACAGTAAAGCATGGAGGTGGTAATATCCTGTTATGGGGGTGTTTCTCTGCAGCAGGGACTGGAGCACTTGTCAGGATAGAAGGAAAATGGATGGGGCAAAATACTGTCAAATTCTAGAGGAAAATCTGTTGCCCTCTGCCAGAAAGTTGTCAATGGGAAGTAGGTTTACCTGACATTACAATGACCCAAAGCACACAGCAAAACTGACCACACAGTGGTTGAAGGAGAAAAAGGTGAATGTCCTTGCATGGCCTAGTCAGAGCCCAGACTTAAACCCCATTGAAAATTTGTTGAATGATTTGAAGACTGCAGTCCACAAACGGTCACCATCAAATTTAACGGAACTTGAGCAGTTCTGCAAAGAAGAGTGGGCAAATATTGAAAAGTCTAGATGTGCAGTTAGTAGAGACATATCCCAACAGACTAAAGGCTGTAATTAAAGCAAAAGGTGGTTCAACAAAATACTGACACAGGGGGTGACCCTTTTTCCAACTCAGTGATTCTGTTTTTTAATTGTTTAAAAAATTTTCTGACATGGTGTTATATCGTTCACTTGGATGTTATAAGTTGCACTGAGTAAATACAGCTGGATAAAACAAAAACTGTGTCCGTCTTCATTTCAGGCTGAAAAGCAACAAAATGTGATTATTTTAAGGGGGGGTGATTCTTTTCTATACCTACTGTATGGAAAGCAGCAATAATCTGTGTATTGTAAAATACATTATATTTCTAATATATTGTCTATATATTACACAAGCCAATATATTGGATGGTAATATACTGTCCTTTTTTTTCATACAGGATATAAAAACATAATTTTCAGTTAACTTTTCACAACCACTGTTTAAATGCAATATGATCAGGACCTCAGAGGAAAAGCTGCTGAATTAAAGACTGAACTCTTTGAATTATCTTTAGAGAAAACAAAATAATATATACCAGAATAACCTACCAGAATAATAATAATTGACAATTATTTCATTTACTAAAATGATAATTAATTTATTTTGTGAAATAGCATTATATTGAAAAGGCTGATGGCTGAATGTTGATGTAAAATATTTGGGAAACAGTTTGTGAAGGAAATCTGCCAAAAATGTAATCCATAAGGAAGAAATCAGTAATTCTATGCTGTACTCCCAAACACCCATAAATCAGAAGTCAATATTTAATCAGACCCATAGAATTAATAAATATATCATATTAATTAAAAATAAAGTATTTTTTTCTGAGTGCTGGAATATTAAGTCTAAAAACAGAATTGGATTGTTGTACTTGTAAAGGCATTGTTTGACAGGTGAAGCAGATCCTTATGGACCTGTAGAGTGGGCCTAGGGGTATATCATGGCCTGGTTGTAATCAGCGATGACCTTACAGGAGCGTTAAAGTGTGTGTTTCCTAACCACACAAGTGCTGGACTTTCCCCTTCCAAACACCCCCCCCCCCCCCCCCCCCCCCACACACACACACACACACAAATGAGGTGGGGTTTCCTAAACTGTGTAGCACACCATGTTGTCGCCACCATAGCAAACACACCAGGCATTATCACTGCACAATGTCACAATGTACATTGCAAATAATGGGACTGCAGTGTGAGGTATCAGTGGGGTCCTAAGCTGCTGACATTTCAAGCATGCCTGTTATTTTTTATTTAAACAACATGATTCAACATTTTTTATTGCTACACAACAGTGTTGATTGCAATAGGATTCCATACAGCTCAACATTCAACAACAAACAATAATATCTATATGATGCTGGACAACTTAAGCATGCTTGTTATCAAAGTCTGATCACACTGAAAACAAAGGGGAACAGACAATCAGGTTTTTGGATGTGAGCACCGTGTTAGAAGTAAGAACAACAGCAACAAATACAGTATCTCACAAAAGTGAGTACACCCCTCACATTTTTGTAAATATTTTATTATATCTTTTCATGGGGCAACACTGACGAAATGACACTTTGCTACAATGTAAAGTAGTGAGTGTACAGCTTTTATAACAGTGTAAATTTGCTGTCCCCTCAAAATAACTCAACACACAGCCATAAGTGAATACACCCCTAGGTGAAAATATCCAAATTGGGCCCAATTAGCCATTTTCCCTCCCCAGTGTTATGCAACTCGTTAGTGTTACACGGTCTCAGGTGTGAATGGGGAGCAGGTGTGTTAAGTTTGGTGTTATCGCTCTCACACTCTTTCATACTGGTCACTGGAAGTTCAACATGGCACCTCATGGCAAAGAACTCTCTGAGGATCTGAAAAAAAGAATTGTTGCTCTACATAAAGATGGCCTAGGCTATAAGAAGATTGCCAACACCCTGAAACTGAGCTGCAGCACGGTGGCCAAGACCATACAGTGGTTTAACAGGACAGGTTCCACTCAGAACAGGTCTCGCCATGGTCGACCAAAGAAGTTGAGTGCACGTGCTCAGCATCATATCCAGAGCTTGGCTTTGCAGAATAGACGTATGAGTGCTGCCAGCATTGCTGCAGAGGTTGAAGGGGTGGGGGGTCAGCCTGTCAGTGCTCAGACCATACACCGCACACTGCATCAAATTGGTCTGTATGGCTGTTCTGGAACCATGTCCTGTGGTCTGATGAGACCAAGATAAACTTATTTGGTTCAGATGGTGTCAAGCGTGTGGCGGCAACCGGGTGAGGAGTACAAAGACAAGTGTGTCTTGCCTACAGTCAAGCATGGTGGTGGGGTGTGTCATGGTCTGGGGCTGCATGAGTGCTGCTGGCACTGGGGAACTACAGTTCAATGAGGGAAACATGAATGCCAACATGTACTGTGACATACTGAAGCAGAGCATGATCACCTCCCTTCGGAAACTGAGCTGCAGGGCAGTATTCCAACATGATAACGACCCCAAACACACCTCCAAGAAGACCACTGCCTTGCTAAAGAAGCTGAGGGTAAAGGTGATGGACTGGCTAAGCATGTCTGCAGCCCTAAACCCTATTGAGCATCTGTGGGGAAGCTCTAACATCCACCAGCTCTGTGATGTCATCATGGAGGAGTGGAAGAGGACTCCAGTGGCAACATGTGAAGCTCTGGTGAACTCCATGCCCAACAGGGTTAAGGCAGTGCTGGAAAATAATGGTGGCCACACAAAATATTGACACTTTGGGCCCAATTTGGACATTTTCACTTAGGGGTGTACTCAGTTTTGTTGCCAGTGGTTTAGACATTAATTGCTGTGTGTTGAGTTATTTTGAGGGGACAGCAAATTTACACTGTTATACAAGCTGTACACTCACTACTTTACATTGTAGCAAAGTGTCATTTCTTCAGTGTTGTCCCATGAAAAGATATAATAAAATATTTACAAAAATGTGAGGGGTGTACTCACTTTTGTGAGATACTGTATTTATGCAAATATTGCATATGAAACCATTTCAGTATGTTTTGTGCTGCTCTGTAGTTTTGCATTTGTATTTTTATCATGCATGTCTACCATGGTCCAGGATGAACAATATTATTACCCAGTGTATGCAAATGTATAGACATGTTATTACCATAATTTGAATAGAGATGGCATGGTGGTGCTGTGTGTAGTGTTACCGCCTCACAACTCTAGGATCCCGATTCTCGGATTACTGTCTGTGTGGAGTTTTGCAAGTTTTCCCTGTTATAGTGTGGGTTTCTTCTGGGTTCTCTGGTTTCCTCCAACCTCCCAAAAAAGTGGACTGGTTACACTAAATTGACTTTAGATGTGAATGAGTGTGTGCATGGTGCCCTGGTGTAATGGACTTGCATACCATTCAGAGTGAATGCTTGATTTTCCTGCGGCTTTTTTCAAACTTTGCGATGCAATTTGTGGAGTTTTCTGTGCTTTTTTTTTACTGAAAACTACTTGAATTGGCGAAAAATTTTGAAAAATTACAAGCCCCTCAGAATATTGCTAAGTTTTTGCATTCATTTCTGCGATCGCAAAATCCTGGAGCGATTCAAGGGAAATTACTTACAATTGGATTTATGTCTCCTGAAACAAACAAACAACAACAACAAAAAAAAACCCCATCTATTTAATAGTGCAACAACAGCACCCTCAACTGTTCAATGAGTCTTTGTACAGACCACCCATCATTATTGAACGAAAGGGCATTTTAAATGAATTATTCTAAAGAATATTATTAAAATACTATTTTTAATATATTATTTTTTCATATACACTATATAGCCAAAGGTATGTGGACACCTGACCATCACACCCATACCCTGTATGTGAGTCTTTGCTAAACTGTTGCCACAAAGTTTGAAGCATACAATTGTATAGGATGATTTTGTATGCTTTAGCATTAAGAATTCCCCTTTATTGGAACTAAGGGTCCCAAAAATGTTTCATCATGATAATGCCCCTGTACACAAAGTGAGGTCCATGAAGACATGGTTTGCCAAGGTAGGAGCGGAAGAACTTGAGTGGCCTGCACAGAGCCCTGACCTCAATCCCACTAAACACCTTTGGGATGAACCATAACCACACTCCAAAATCTTCCCATAAGAGTGGAGGCTGTAATAGCAGCCAAGGGGGAGTGGACTAAATCTATAATGGGATATTCAACAAGCACATATGGGTGTAATTGGTCAGATGTCAGATATATTGGCAATATATTGTATACAATATACAAAATATAACTGTTTGAGTTAATTTTCTTTATAAACCTCAGTTTACATATAGCTTGCATTCAGGAAAGTTTACATGCTCATTGCTAGGACATTACAGAGCAGTTTTATGAACTGTTGATTAGGGTTTAATACTGAAAAATGACATGAAATAATTTTGCATGCCCTCCTGAAAAACAAAAAAATCAAATAAACAAACAAACAATAGAAACCATCACAGAAATTCTAATGTTTCCACTACAAACACCATTACAAACCATCAGCTAACCATTAAAACCATTACTGGTACCATTATCATTCATGGGATCCACTAGACATAACATGCCACCAATAGAAGGCAACAAATTACCAGTGGAGACCCACAGGGACCATTACAGTTTCTATTTAAACCAATACAAATTCTTCTGTATTTTTTTTTTTTTTTTTTTTTCAGCAGGGTGGTATTTTCTTGATTAAAAACAATAATGAAATGATATTCCAACAATTTTTTCAATAAAAGTCTTTCTCTGTGAGTGTCTTCAGAGTGAAATAATTACTTTAATTCTATCAAAAAGCTAGATTTTTCGTTTTAATGTGCATGCAACTATATGCTTGTTTAATCTGACAAAGCTTAATTTGCATCAATAAAAGGCCAATACAAAAAACAAACAAAAAAAAAACATTTTAAATATCAGCAATCATTAGACAAAAAAAGGACTATCACATCTAGGTAACTACCCTATTCACCTGCAGTGTCTTGCCTTAATGTGCAACAGTAATCATTTGGTGTCTGCCAAATGCCATAAATGTAAATGTAATCATGTTAATCAAGTTGTCCCCCAAATTAAAAGTATTCATTTAATATTTAATATTAATAAATGGACAAAACACACACCTGGATATCAGTCACAAGCATGCTGCAGTTTAGTGTAAGTGCTATTAAGTGGTACTGGGGTTAGCCAAAAGGATTATGATTAGGCCTAGTCTTCTAAATCGTCGTTAGAATTTATTTTATATATCTGCTAAAACAGGTAACTCGGGAAACAAGCGGTCGCAGTTTTACTGGGTGAAAAAAAAAACTGAACTGCAAGTCCCACAATCCCCCAGTTCACAAAAAGACGAGAGCTGCGAAAAAGGCAGCGGTTTCCATTCATTTGGGCATCAGGAGAACGTGAAAAAAAAAATAAAAAAAAATAATAACACTACCGCGTTATGCCAATATAAATGGAGGTGCGACCTTAAGGAACACGATTTTAAACATGGCGAAAGATCAAGAAGTCGAGCGCATCGCTAAAAAGCTGGACAAAATGGTGCACAAAAACAACACGGTAAGTGTGCCTGCCCGCGAAGTGCCGAATTGTGCAGCATCAGGAAGCAGGTAGCGCTAGGGCGCGTTCAGGTCAGCCGCACTTTCAGATATGGAGGACATTTCTGGAAAAATCTGTGTTTGTACCTGTAGTAATAGCGTGTCGAATGGCAATGAAATTCCGTTCGTTTTCATGAAGGCGGCGACTTAGCTCACCCGTGCTTCCCGTGCACCGCTTTCGATTTTCCTGTCAGGTTGAATGCAACATTGTAACTGGATCAGATGTCTTCAAAACAGCCGCCATTGCTTCATTAAATTATAGGCTACTAAGTGGAATGTCGGAGCATAGCCTGCAAACGAGGCGTGTTTTTATTCCCAGTAGCTATGTTTTTGTTAAGACTTGAGGGGTCAGAGTTTCAAGCCGACAGCAGTGAAAGTTACGCGTCCATTTGTCAGCATGTTGGTGAAAAACAACTTGTTAATCTTTTATTAGGACGCCTGTTAGGCCTCTGACATCCACATTTTCTCCATATTGTTTACATTTGTCTTATGGTGCTGTGTATTCGTACCGTTGGAGCTGATGAGCTGGCAACTGGTTCTTCTCCAATTTTCTCTTTGCACTCCGCTGCTTCCAGAGCAAAACTGTATTTACTACTTCACTGCGACCATTACACTTTCTACTTCAAATAGGCGAAACCCTAAATTCAGCAATTTAGACTAAACAGGAGCCCTCTGCTTTTCCACCAGTTTTATCCAGTGATTAATGCAAGTCCAGTATATCTAGGAAATTAATGACCTGCTAATTGTAGGTCAATTAGTGCTTTACTTAAAAAAAAAAAGAAATCATCACTGGAAACCAGTGGTTGTTGTCTGTACAGTAGCAACTTAATCCAGCCTGAAGTTCAGTAGCCTTTGATAAAAAAAAATCTCCAAAAATGTCCCTTTCTGATCTTTTGTTTTACCCTTAGGACGGCGCTCTGGACCTTTTAAGGGAACTGAAGAACATGAAGATGTCACTAGAGACTCTGCAGGTAAGCCAGTCAACTTCAAAAGTTATTTATATTCATGTAGTTGCAACTCACTCATGTTTAGCAATATGAGAATTCTCCACAAGGGGCGCCCTTAACACATAAGCAGGCTATGTGTGCACCATTTCCTCTTTTCTAGTTTCACAAGCCAGACCTTCGCTAGAGAATTTAGTACATTTTATCACTAAACGTGACCAAGGACTACTTACTTTCACAAGAAGATGCAGCTTGATTGCAGTGGCAGTCGGCTGTCCACAGCCTGTTTGCGAACATGCGAGAATGTCTCATTTACTCAGCACTAAGTGCTTCACACAAAACTCTTTAAAGGCAGGATTCTGTGATTTTTATTATTATTTTTTAAATTCATTGACTATCTTGCTCCAAAAATCTCATTATGTTGCTGTGTTCCAAAGTTTCTTTTCCTGTAGGAAAGTGCATAATATGTAGTAGTGTAAATAGCTAGTTAGATTGCAACCTTTAACATTCTGAAGGTTGTGGCCAGATAACATTTCCATTTCCATTTATGGCATTTGGCAGAAGCCCTTATCTAGAGTGACTTACAGAAGTGCTTTGAAGTTTCTATCAATAAATACATCCTGATACTGGTTCATTAGGTCAAAAACTAATATAAGTAGGTCTTTAGTTGTCGTTTGAAGATAGCCAGTGACTCAGCTGTTCGGACATGTAGGTGAAGTTGACATGACTTGAAAAAAGTTCATTCCACCACCTGGGTGCCAGAACAGAGAAGGGCCTTGATGTATCCCTTCCTTGTACCCTGAGAAATGTGTAAGTACTTTAAGGTAGGTGGGTTCTGGTCCATTTTTGGCTTTGTAGGCAAGCATCAGTGTTTTAAATCTGATGCAGGCAGCTACAGAAAGCCAGTGGAGTGAGCGTAGCAATGGGGTGGTGTGGGAGAACTTGGAAAGGTTGAAAATGCAGCTGCATTCTGGATCAGTTGCATAGGTTAAGTGGCGTGTAGAGGAAGACCTGTAAGGAGTGAGTTGCAGTAGTCCAGTCTCAAAATGACAAGGGACTGGAAAAGCAACAAGCACCTGAGTGGCCTGTGTGGATAGAAACGGACGAATCCTTCTGATGTTGTAAAGGAGAAGTCTGCAGGAGTGTGTCAGTATAGCAATATGAGAGGAGAAGGACAGTTGACTGCCCATGGTTACCCCAAAGTTGTGTGCAATGTTTGAGAGATCTGAGAGTTGTCCAGGGAGATCACAATGTCCTCAGTTACGACTGCTCTATTTTGGTATTTGTGTGAATGGTTATAGCTTCCTTTTCCATCTGTTGTGTTAACTCAGGACTGGGAAATACCTAAGAAAACTACAGTGAGGGCAAGACAGGACAGAATTAATCAGCGTCCCGTGTACGTATTACAAATGGAGCTGCCATCATTCTTGTTTCTCATTCTGTTTTTCATCATGATACTGAATATTTAGAGTTGTATAATTGTTTTATATATAGGGCTCTTATCCAAAATTCTAGTACTGAATTATTGGCACCCATGAAAATGTTTAAAAAAAAAAAAAAAAAAAATATATATATATATATATATATATATATATATATATATATATATATATATATATATATAAAAAAAACACATGCACGCACAGAGTAATGTTTTATTTAAATGTTTTAAACATATTTTTTTGAAGTGGTGAAATATTTTATACAAACTACTAGTTTCCAAAGTATACACTATGGTCAAAAGTTTGTGGACACCTGACCATCACACCTACAGTGGGTGTAGAAAAGAATTACCCCCCTTAAAAATAATCACATTTTGTTGCTTTTCAGCCTGAAATGAAGACGGACACAGTTTTTGTTTTATCCAGCTGTATTTACTCAGTGCAACTTATAACATCTGAGTGAAAGATAGAACACCAACATGTCAGAAAAACATAAAAAAATTAAAAAAAAACAGAATCCCTGAGTTGGAAAAAGGATCACCCCCCTCCTCCTAAAAACTCAATAATGTGTAGCTAATCACCTTCTCAATGGCACACAGCCATTTGACTTTCAACTGTTATCAGCTGTGGTCATTTTGATTAGCTCACCATGAAAAGAGCTTTCCTGGAGCATTTTGTAGTGCAGCTGAAGCAAACAACTGTGGGTGGCAAGGCACTGTCAAAAGATCTCCGGGATAAAGTTGTGGACAGGCACAAGTCAGGAGATGGATACAAAAATTTTTCAAAGGATTTATCAATGCCTAGAAGCAAAGTGAAGTCTATTATTAAGAAGTGGAAGGTATATATCTATTACAACAATATCACAAGTTCTCCACAAATGTGCCTTGTATGGGAGGGTTGCAAGAAAAAAGCCACTCCTCAAGAAAGGCCACCTTGAAGATTCTGAGGCCACATGGAAAAAGGTGTTATGGTCAGATGAGACTAAAATTGAATTATTTGGCCTCAACACCAAATGATATGTCTGGCGGAAATCCAATACAGTTCACCAACCAAATAACACCATTCCTACAGCAAAGCATGGAGGTGGTAATATCCTGTTATGGGGGTGTTTCTCTGCAGCAGGGACTGGAGCACTTGTCAGGATAGAAGGAAAATGGATGGGGCAAAATACTGTCAAATTCTTGAGGAAAATCTGCTGCCCTCTGCCAAAAAGTTGTCAATGGGAAGAAGGTTTGCCTTCCAACATGACAATGACCCAAAGCACACAGCAAAACTGACCACACAGTGGTTGAAGGAGAAAAAGTTGAATGTCCTTGCATGGCCTAGTCAGAGCCCAGACATAAACCCCATTGAAAATCTGTGGAATGACTTGAAGATTGCAGTCCACAAACGGTCACCATCAAATTTAACTGAACTTGAGCAGTTCTGCAGACTAAAGGCTGTAATTAAAAAATAAGGCAAATTAAAGCAAGGGGGTGATCCTTTTTCCAACTCAGGGATTCTGTTTTTTAATTTAAAAAAAATAAAAAATTCTGACATGTTGGTGTTATAAGTTGCACTGAGTAAATACAGCTGGATAAAAAAAAAAAAACTGTCCGTCTTCATTTCAGGCTGAAAAGCAACAAAATGTGATTATTTTAAAGGGGGTGATTCTTTTCTATACCCATTGTATATATGTTTGTTGAACATCCCATTCCAGATTTACCCCCCATTTGCAGTTATAACAGCCTCCAGTCATCTGGGAAGGTTTTCCACTAGATTTTGGAGTGTGGCTGTGGGGATTTGGCCATTCAGCCACAAGAGCATTAGTGAGTCAAGCACTGATGTCAGGTGAGAGCCTGGGGCACAGTCAGTGTTCAAGTTCATCGCATAAGTATTCAGTGGGGATGAGGTCAGGGCTCTGTGCAGGCCACTCAAGTTCTTACGCACTAACCTTGAAACCATGTCTTTATGGACCGCACTCTATGCACAGTGGCATTGTCATGATGGAACAGGTTTAGGCCTCTTGGTTCCAGTGAAGGGGAATTGTAATTAGGGATGGGCGATATGGACTTAAAACTATATCACAATATTTTCTGGTATTTATTGTGATAACGATATCAGTGACGATATAAATATAGTACCATTCACTACTGTTTTTGGCTACAAGTGATGGCTGCATGTAGGGCTGTGACGGTGGCAGATTTTTACCACAGTGGTGAGAGTGAAATTTATATCACTATATAATAATAATAATAATAATAATAATAATAATAATAATATATGCTTTATAGGGTTAAGTTAAATAAAAACCTAAATATAAAAAAATTAAATGAGGCTTTATTTTAGCACGTCCGTTAGTGAAACAACTCAATACAGCCTTGTTGTTGCAATGAGAAACAGCCTGAGGGCGCTGTGGCATACGGTATTGTGATTGACCCGCATGGGAGAAGAAGTGGATAAATAAAGAGAAGAAGTAAAACATAGTTGCACGTTTCTCTGACGAATACTTTTATTTCTTTTGCAAGTGTAATATACCAAGCCTATAAAACTTTGAAAGAAATACCAGTAGGACGGTAACCTAAATAATATGTTAAAAATCTAAATATTAAATCAAATAAAAATTTTTAAAAAAAAAACGCGGCTGGGTGACGCCTGGAGATGGCTCCTGAGATTTGTAGGCTAGTGTTTGCCCGTTTAACTCTTATTTTTTTTTCCCACAAAGCTGACATGGCTTCATCCAAATTTATTGGTTCACCTCTCTCATTAGGCATGAATCCAAAATGTTCCCAGATCGCCGATGTAACATTTGGTTTCCCAACTACATCCATCGCAGTGGCAGAACCCGAAGTGAAATTCGCCTGACTGGATTTTGCCGCGCTCGGACAAACCCGCGCCAAACTAACAGATAACACCATATAAGGAATTTATGAGTACGTAATTTGTGTATTAATGTAAAATCTCCCGCTATATGGTAGGCTATAAATACAAATTAATACTGTAACTGTTATTATTACTATTATTACACTTGTATACAAAACATTGTACTTGTCATAGTGCCCACTCAAGCAGAAACATTAACGTGGCGCGTGATGTGACGCTACCGCAGGTGGCACGATTGTCATGGCCACCGTCACAGCCCTAGCTGCATGCAGTCTTGAGAGTCTCAGAAACACAAACATTGATCTAGCTCCTTGTTTAGCGATAAACTCCTCAGCTTCACGTCCACCTTCCACCATACTTGTTTTTGCTCTGCATGTGAGCTGCGAATGGGTCACAGACCGTCGTACACAGAAATGCATCATCAACTAGGCTTTATCGTTATTATCGCGGGACGACTAATTCTTATCGTGGGGAGAATTTCTACCGGTATATTATATGTATTTACAGTACTGTGCAAAAATTTTAGGCACATGCAAAGAAATGCTGTAGAGCAAAGATGCCTTCAAAATAATTAACTTAATTGTTTCTGCATTAAAAAATGCAAAAAATAAAAAATAAAAATACTGTGAAGAGCAGTAAACAGTAGTAAATGAAACAAAGTCAATATTTGGTGTGACAAAAAAATTAAAAATAAAAATAGTAGTCTCCGGTACAGTCTGTGCAGTTTTATAAGGAAATGAGCTGGTAAGTTTTATTGAGCATCTTGCAGAACCAGACACAGTTCTTCTGGTGACTTTGACTGTCACACTTACTTCTTATTTTTGCAGCAAAACCCAGCAGCCTTCATTGGTTTTTTTTTTTGTTTGTTTTTTTTGTCTTGTCTGAAAAGTGATCTCTTCGTAATATGCTGCTTTCTTAATGATCTACAGACATGTTTCTGTAACATTTAATTTTGTACTCGAAAGCTAATGTTTAGGAATTTAAAATGTTTTTTGTACTGACTTGATCATGTAGAAGTCATAAAATAAAAAATCTATAACAAAGTTTGTACTAAAAAAAATAGGGAGCCTAAAACTTTTGCACAGTACTGTATCTTCATATTTTATGCAAGTATTATGTGTGGGAAATATTTGGGCCTGAGTTGTGTGTACTGGAAATTTGGCTGTTTATATAAATATCTAGTAAGGGTTGGGTGGACCTTTTACCTCAGTGACCAATATACACACGTCTGTGTTGGTACTACCTGTCTACACAGAAATTACTAAATTTTAGTTACAACGAAACATTGTATTGTTTAGTATATATTGTTTAAACATCTGCTGACTTCATTTCTTCTGTGACACAACTATTAATGTTGTATTTTTAAATATAGTTTTGGTAGCATTAATATTTTTCTATTTACACTTGAACTCAGTGGGAGCTTTTTGGTGTAAGACACTCAAGGTGGCTGTGGAGTAAAAGATTTTAAATAAAAATCTGTCTGCCACAAAGTTACAACTGGGTCATGGTTGGAACATCTAGCAGGAAAAGTCTCCAATCTCCTCATGCATGATAAGAGAAGTACTAAATTCAGGGGTGGCAATAATAGTGACCTGGTTTGTTAAATATATTTTTGATGAGTTTTTTATTTTTATTTTCATAGAAAAAATATACTTCAATTAAGGGTTAGACTTCTCTCATTTTCAGTGTGAGGTTAAGCTAATGGACCTTTTTTTTTTTTTTTTTTTTTTTTTTTTTAAATCCATATCTTCTTTTACCCACCTTTACCAGTGCCAGTACTGTTTCTTTTCAGTGTAATCAACAAAATACATTTTGACTCAAGGACCAAATGTTTGACTCTTTTAACTCTGTGTATTTTTTAAACAATGTGTCCAGTCCACACGGATTGGGATGTCTGTGAATGCTGTGAGGAAGCAGAGTTCAGATGAGGAGGTGCAGACTCTGGCCAAGTCTCTCATCAAGACCTGGAAGAAACTGCTTGGTACAGTTCTTCTATTTTTCTTTCTCCCACTGTTTCTGTTATGAAATCATGTTCCTGTTTTCGACCAAGGCCATTTGTTTTACTGAAAGATTGCGTTATCATTTATTGTCTAATGTATGTTCAGATGACCTAGGTGGTAACGGCTGCTTTATAAGTACATAATTTTTGATTGTGAGCATACTCTAGATGGTAATGTTCCAAATTAAATAGTACAAAGAGAAGTGGACATAAATTTACCTCTCCTACCTTTATAGATGGTTCTGAGGGCAAGTCAGAGGAGAAGAAAAAGGGACTACCCCCCCTTCAGTCATCATCATCAAAAGACAGTCCTGGATCCAGTGACTTCAGGTGTGTATTTGTATGTGAAGAATAGAAATCATGGCAGAAAAAAGTAGCTCAGTGCAGATAAGTTTCTGAATGTTTTTCCTCACCTCTGCTACTTGTAGATGGATCTTGGACCATTATGCATCCATGCATTACAGTCTCATTTATATTCTTAGGTTTGCATATGTAGAATTTAGACCACAAAAATGCTTAAGGGATCAATTCCAGAGACTGAGATAGCTATGGTAAAATGTTGATTGTGTGTTCTCAACCATTTCTGTTTTGACATGGGGTCCTTATCCTGCTTAAAGGCCCAGCAAGTCCTTATCTACTGGTAGAGGCACCTAGGTATTACAGGCCCCTCCAAAAGCATTGGAACAGCAAGGCCAGTCCTATTGTTTTCACTATACATTGAAGACATTTGGGTTTGAGATCAAAAGATGAATGAGACGACATATCACAATTTCAGTTTTCATTTCCTGCTATTTACATCTAGATGTCTTAAACAACTTAAAACATGGCACCTTTGGTGGGAGACCACACAATTTTTAGGTGAGCAAAAGTATAGGAACAGATAGTCGTAAAGTAAATAACACTTAATATTTGAACGCATATCCCTTGTTGCAATAAGTAGATCAAGCCAGTGACCCACTGACATCACCAGCATTCTGTTTTAATTTTGTATTGCTTTTCCAGGCTTGCACTGCAGCTTCTTTCAATTGTTATTTGTTTTGGGGAGTTTCTCCCTTCAGTGTCCTCTTCAGGATATGAAATGCATGCTCAACTGGGTTTGGTGATTGACTTGGCCAGTTTAAAACCTTCCACTTTTTCCCTCTGATGAGGTCATTTGTTGTGTTGGCAGTGCTTTTGGGGTCATTGTCTTGCTGCATGATGAAATTCCTCCCAGTTAGATTGGATGTATTTCTCTGTAAATTGGAAAACTGATTGTATCTGTAAACTTCTGAATTCATTCTGCTGCTACCATCATGAGTTACATCATCAATAAAGATTAACAGCCATGCAAGCCCAAGCGATGGCACTACCACCATACTTGACTGATGAGCTTCTATGTTTTTGATCATGAGCAGATCCATTATTTCTCAACACTTTGGTCTTTCCATCACTTTGTTAGAGGTTAATCTTGGTTCCAGAACTTTTGTGGCTCATCTCTGTATTACTTTGTGAATTCCAATCTGGCCTTCTGATTATTACTGCTCATGAGTGGTTTGCATCTTGTGGTATGGCCTCTATATTTATGCACTTGAAGTCTTCTTCGAATGGTGGATTGTGATACCTTCACCCCTGCCCATGTCATTAACTGCTGTTTTTGAGTTTTTCTTCACAGCTGTCACAATGTTTGTCACCTCTGTTGTTTTTCTTGGCCAACCTGTTTCATGTGTGGTTGTTAGTACACCAGTGGTTTCTTTCCTTTTCAGGATATTCCAAATTGTTGTATTGGCTATGCCTGATGCTTGTGCAATGGCTCTGATAGTTTTTTCCCTCTTTTCTCAGCTTCAAAATGGCTTGCTTTTCTCCCATAGACAGCTCTCTGGTCTTCATGTTGATTTATCCTTATTAACAAAAAATGCAGTCTTCACAAGTGAAACCTAGGGCTCAACCAAGAGTAGACATTCAGAGCTATTAATTCTTTAAACAATCAATTTAACAGGGCACACCTGGGCAACCACCAACCAATATTTTTGTTCACTTGAAATATAAATGGGTGGGTTCAAACAAAAGGTGCCTTAACACATCAGTAAGTTGTTTAACACATCTAGATTTAAATATGAGGAAATGAAAGGTGAAATTCTGATCTGTCATATTCATATTTTGATCTCAATCCCAAATGTCTTCAATGTATAGTGAAAACAGTAGAATTGGCCTGGCTGTTCCAATACCAACACTGTTCCAATGTGTAATGTTTCATTTATACAATTTTTCCTTCATTTATCTGAAGGATGCCAATATTTTTTATGACTATACAAAACCATAGTGTATATATGAATGAGTATTGTTGGGTTTTTTTTTTTTTTTTCTTTCAGTAAGAAACCAGAGACGCCAAAGACTCCCACCACTCCTACGACCCCCACAACCCCTAAGATGACTTCGTTCCCCCCTCCTCCAGTTACCACTGACAGTGTACGCAATAAATGCCGAGAGCTGCTCGTCTCAGCCCTGCAGGTGGATGGTAAGTCAAATCACGACTGTTGTGCCATGGTCAGTAATTGTTTATTTACTGGTAATGGTAATAATTGTTGTTAATAATATTACTACAGCCCCAATTCCGAAAAAGTTGCGACAGTATGGAAAATGCAAAAAAAAAAAAAAAAGTCATTCGAAAATTCAGTTCACTCTGTACTATATTGAAAACACATTATTAATACATTATTTGATGTTTTACTTACTGAATTTAATTTACTTTTGACAATATACGCTCATTTCAAATCTGATGATTGCAACACACTCCAAAAAAGTTGGGACAGTTAACTGTTTACCACTGTGTAACATCTCGTTTACCACATTACCACTTTCTTTTAATAACACTTATTAAGCGTTTGGGCACTGAAGACACTGCTTGGTTAAGTTTAGCGAGCAGAATTTTCCCCCATTCACCCATTATGCATTTCTTCAGCTGTGCAACTATACAGGGCCTTCACTGCCTTATTTTGTGCTTCATAATGCTCCACACATTTCTCAATTGGAGACAGGTCAGGACTACAGGCAGGCCATGCTAGTACCCACACTCTCTGCTTTCGCAGCAATGCACTTGTAATCTGGGCAGAATGTGGTTTAAAAGCGTTGTCCTGCTCTGGATGGCAGCATATGTTGCTCCAAAATGTGTACATATCTTTCTGCATTAACGGTGCCCTCACAGATGTGCAAGTTACCAATGTCATGGCACTGACACTGATGACAGCTTGGATGGTCCTTTTCCTCTTTGGCCCGGAGAACACGACGGCTGTTTTGTCCAAAAACTATTTGAAATGTTGACTCCTCAGACCACAAAACACAATTCCACTGTGCTACTGTCCATCTCAGATGAGACCGAGCCCAGAGAAGTTGGCAGCGCTTCTGGACAGTGTTGATGTACGGCTTCTGCTTTGCATAGTAAAGCCTTAACTTGAATCTGTGATGCAGCAGTGAATGGTGTTGACTAACAAAGGTTTACCAAAGTATTCCCGAGCCCATGTCAGGATATCCATTACCGACTCATGACAGTTTTTAAGATGGTGACGTCTGAGGGATTGGCGATCACGCGCATTCAGAAGTGGTTTTCAGCCTTGCCCTTTACGCAAAGAGATTTGACCGGTTTCCTTGAATCTTTTAATTATATTGTGCACTGTAGAAGGTGACCAATGAATGTAACTTTTGTGTGCATTTCAGACATAAACACCCCTCAGTGAAAGATTTTTTTCCCTTGTCATTTGCTTCTGTAGTGTGAAACCAAACCAAGAGGCAAATGAACCAAAAGTATCTGTTTCACATTGACTCTGGCTCAACAAACAAAGTTTGTTAACACAGTTTGTGCCTTAATGCACAGCGCAATCCAGTTTAGGCCTGTTAATTATCTCAAGTTCCATCAAGTGTGTTCGGTGCAGGAAATACTAAAATGTGTAGGATGGGGGTACTCCAGAAACAGGTTTGAGAGCCCCTGTTCTATAAAACACAGGGCAATGTTTAAATTATTTAGTACTATTTTGTAAATGGATTTGGTAAGATAATTGCTCTTAACCTTTTGTAGTTTATCAAAATTATGTGTAGTCTCAATTTTTTTTTTAAATATATTTTTTATATTTCAGTGGGATTTCTCCTTGTAATTTGGCAGATGTTGGCAATATCATTTTAGCTGTCTACTTGTTTTAAGTGGTAGCTCTCTCTCAGTATAATTTATTTGCTCTTTTCACAGATGACTACAAAACAATTGGAGCAGATTGTGAAGCTTTGGCAGCAGAGATTGAAGATTATATCCTTCTGTTTCTCAAAAGTGTATTTTGGAGCTTTTTCTCAGAGCTAAGCCAAATTAGATAGAATTGCTTGAGGCTGTAGGATACCTTGCTCTGTAAAGCCTTGTTCACACTGCACTGGCAGACGCTGACCAACGGCAACAGACACGTTTGTCGGGTTTTGTCGGATCAGTGTGTTAACCCTGTCGGCGTCTGTTGGCGTTGTTCTCTTTCAAACATTCGTTCAGTATCTCATTATGTGAAATGCCTTGGGCATGACTGATCCTGGAAGCACCAATAACATCATGTCAGTTGACAGACCAATCACGGAGTGGAGTGAGGGAGTCCCACCTCCCTAACATATAAGATGCTGCTGAAGGTCCCTTCCATGTTCTTGTTCTCTTCCCCGTGAAGATCATACTGGAAGCTATCCTCAGCAAGACCCACTAAAAGATTTGTTTAGCAGTTCATAGAAGAGCCATCAAGGTACATCGCTGAATGCAACTGTTTTTTCAAGCAGGTTTATTCACTGTTATGGTGAATAGCCTTTTTATTTGCTTGGGATACTTTTAAGAGAATTAACATCTTGCAGCAAATTCTCTCCCATAGCTGGTAAAGCTATCTGTTTTTTTTCCTAAGTGGCATGTTGTGGTGAGTTTAGGTTGTCTCTTGCATTATGTTGACTGCTAGTACTGCTGACGGCAGAGCGAAAGTGAAAGAAGCCTCGCGTCCATGCGCATGTGGCTCTATGATTTCGGGCAAGGATTCCCATCCCTTGTGCATCGCATAGTGGAAGTGGTAGCTCAGTGGGTAGGATGTTGGACTTCTGCTCTGAAGGTCGTGAGTTCAAATCTCAGCACTGCTAAGCTGCCATTGCTGGGCCCTTGAGCAAGGCCCTTAACCCATAATTGCTCAGTTGTATAAAAAATTAGATAATTGTAAGTCTCTCTGCCAAATGTCGTAAATGTAAATGCATACCTGTGGGTGAGACATGCTCAGGTGGCACTTGCGAACCCCGAGTGTTGTCCCCACTGTACTCTCTTCCCATCAAGGTATTGGAGATACCGCTAATAAAGGAGGCCCCTGCCTTTCTCCGTCTCCCATGGAGAAGGAGACAAAACAGTCCCCTGTATCATGCACTTGGGGCGAATTAATGGATGAGGTCTCCCATGAGCTGCCTCACCCCTCACCCCATCTTAGCTTGTGAAGGTGAGGAGGAGGAGGATGACATCGACGAGGCTATTGCTTGTCTGTGAGAAGAGGACGAAGACGTTGAACGCCTCTCCAATTCAGGCGGAGCTCGACCTTATTGAAGTATGCTGGAGGGCGGCGGAAAGACGGTGTATTGATTGGCCGTTGCAACAGGCGGGCCAGGGAGCGGAGAGAGATCTCTATGATAGTAAGATAGCAAGGGTTAGGGTTAGGGTTGAGCTGTCAGTGGCTCATCATCTCCACCCTAACCGCAGGGCAGCGTTTTCTTCCACCTCATTTTTGCTGCTGGGGTGTACGGAGCGCTTAACAGCCTCGGTTTTCCAAAAGATCTACCGATCTTCAGCCTTGGCAGTGAGGGCTCTTAATGCCACCTCTCTCCTCACTGCTTATCAAACAGAGCTCATGGAGGAGATGAGGAGGCAATTGAATGCTGGGACACCTGAGAACTCTCAACCTGAGAACATCCAGGGGCGTAGTCCACAGCTGCAGTTGCAGTATGGGCCTGGCACTGGCAGGTGAGCGGGCTCTGGCAGGGGCTGTCTGGGCTGTCAGACAGAGAGAAGGTGGATTTCTTAGATTCTCTGGTGAACATTTTCCAGACTTGCCTCCAATGTAAATCCACTACTAGGGCTAGTCAGTCTGCTCGGCCCAGTTTCTCATCCTCTCCTAGTAGTGGGCAGTTGGACTTCAGCATTCAGGAAAATGTCAAAATGTTCTCTTATGACCAGTTCAGTTGCAGTGTTTGCACCAGTTCTCTGCAGAGAAATTCTCCCCCCTCTGCCCACGGGGTTGCAATGAAGGGAAAGGGACAGTTTTCAAAGAAGCATGTGTGGTGTGAAAAGAATAGTCATTCCCTGTGGATCCAGGCAACACTCACAAAAACAAAATTAACGAAATCAGAGCTGTAATCCCCATCGTGCTGTCAGTGAGTGAGAGCTGAAGCGGTCCGCTCGCTGTTTAAGCGGAGAGTTGGCGCGCATGCGCAGTACACCCGTGGGTGATAGCCACGATAACCTGGGGTTATTATCTGCAATTTGCTGTAAAACCACCACTTTTCAACAGTGTGTTAATGTCAACAGCAGAAGGGGAGTCAGCTCAAAACTTAGAGGAAGAAATATACTCTTTATTGAGCAAAAGAGCAATTCGGATAGTAGTGTTGCTCCTGGTACTTTGTCATTCTCAAGAGGGAGGGAGGTCTCTGTCCCATTCTGGATTTGCAGAACCTGAAAAAACACCTCAACAGAAAATTGATCATATCACCAGTCTGCATGCGCGCTCTCAGTTACTGGAGAGATCGCTCGTTTCTCAAACCGGGGACTCTGCTGGGGACAGTTTCTCTGAGAAAGGTGGTGACAACGGATGCATCGCTCACAGGATGGGGTGCAGTGTGCGAGGGCAGAATAGTGAAAGGGAAATGGTTCGCCTCACTACAGAATGCACACATTAAACTTCCTAGAACTGTTTACAGTGTTTCTGGCATTGAAACATTTTGTGCAGTTTCTGCAGAACCACCGCGTTTTGATCAGACCATGAGATGAGATACCAAACGAATGTTTGAAAGAGAACTTTAGGTTACTTATGTAACCCCGGTTCTCTGATAACAGGAGTGAGGTATCTCACCACAGTTCCCTCCTTGCAGTTGCACGGAGAAGACAGACGTGGTGTTTTGGTGCTTCCAGGATCGGTCACATCCGAGGCATTTCCCATAGTGAGATACCACACCCCTGTTATCAGAGAACCGGGGTTACATAAGTAACCTAAAGTTTTCACTAACTGAACATGTTCAGTCTGCGTTTGTCAGTCGTGGAATGTCTAAGCAATGTGGTATGATTTTTCCAACAAACTCTGATGTAATCTGACCTAGGAATGAACCGTTGCCATGACGATGAAGCAAGCGTCCCTCAAAACTCCATAGAAACGAAAGCCTATCCGCTAAGTGCTAGGAACCCTAATTTGTTGTTGTGGGTAAAATGGCAGATTTCTGGACGAATCAGACAGAAGAGGATAAATTGTGTATAGATGTGTTATTTAAATAAAATTATTTACTTTGACCCCTGGTGAGGATCCATCTACTCTACTAACCATATGCCATTTTCCATGTTCTGTTTCATGAAGTAAGAACAAATGTTTACGTTTATGTAAATATTTTGTTCATAATGTATAATCTAATAATGATCTTAGCTTACCACATAGCCTACCTTAAGATGTCTTTCTCAAAGTTGTTGAAACTGCTTGGGGGCAAACTCGAGCAAAATTTTGAAAGCTTTGCACATCCTCTGTCTGTCTGCATAAATGTAAGTGTCTTGTCTCTCTTTCATTACACTAAAATGAAACATAAAGACAATACAGGTAGTAATAGTAAAATTTTGATTGTGGTAAAAGGCTCATCCATTTTTTTAAACCAGTCTGACTGTCTGTAAAATGTCTGTCATTGTCTGTTGGAGCTGTGTGAACATGACAGTTGTGTCTCCTAACATTCTAAATTCAACGGCCAGCTTTTAAAATTGTCGGCGCTGGTCGGCATCTGTCGGTGCAGTGTGAACTAAGCTTAATAATGTTTGGAAGATCAGGAAGGGATCTGTCTCTTTATAGGTTAACCTTGAAAGAATCTCCATGCTTTCTTAACTGACTTTTACTCATCTACAAAGAATTTAAATCCACTGACATGAAGTATAAGACTCGGTTGAGGAGCCGCATCTCCAACCTGAAAGACCAGAAGAACCCTGACCTGCGCCGCAATGTGCTGTGTGGCACCATCAGCCCCGAACGCATTGCCACCATGTCTGCAGAGGTGCGCGTTTGTCTGCATCTGTACGATATTTTACAACCATGTCTGAAAGAATATTTTTCTTACCCTTGCTTCAACTTTTATTATTCAAGGTTGTGACCATGTAAAATTCCTGCATTTTTTTCACCCCGGAAATGTTTGTGTGTGTCTGTGTGCACGTGTTTTGCAGGAGATGGCAAGTGCCGAGCTAAAAGAGATAAGGAAGGCACTAACTAAAGAGTCCATCCGGGAGCACCAGCTCTCTAAAGTAGGCGGCACTGAGACTGATATGTTTGTTTGTGGAAAGTGCAAGGGCAAGAGCTGCACCTACACACAGGTAAAGAGCCATACTTCCTTGCTTGTTGTTACCTTTTTCTTGCTGTATAATGATATTACAGTTATTAAACGGCTGTTGTTATAGCTATTTTGTTATAACTATTTTGTTATAACTAAAGTTTCAGGCTATGTTTAGACAAGCAGCTCAAATATTTGATTCATTGAGTGATTTCATTGGCTTGTCTTATTTGGTCACAAAAAAAAAATCCAGAAGTTCAGAAAACTTCAGTAACTTCAGAAATGCATCAGTAAATTGCTACAAGAAACTTGAAAACACCATGAAAGCAAAAATCCATTTGGGGTTCAGCTGTTTGATTCCATGTCCTGTAAGAAATATACACTACATGACCAAATGTATGTAGACACCTGACCCACACACACACACACACTTTTTGAAGATCCCATCCCAGACTTGGTCCCCCCAAACTTCTGAGAAGGCTTTCCTTTTGGAGTGAGGCTGTGGGGATTTGCCCATTCCAGCCACAAGAGCATTAATGAGGTCAGGCTCTGATATTGGGTGAGGAAGCCTGGGACACAGTCTGCATTCCAGTTCATCCCAAAGATGTTCAGTGGAGTTGAGGTCGGGGCTCTGTGCAGGTCATTTGAGTTCTTCCACTCCAACCCTGTCAAACCATGTCTTCAAGGACCTCGCTTTGTCATGCTGAAACATGTTTGAGCCTTTTTTTTTTTTTTTTTTTTCCCCTTTCAGTGAAGGGAAATTTTAATGCTGCAGTATACAGAGACATTCAAGACGATTGCCTTCAACTTTGTGGCAAAAGAAGAACCAAATATGGGTGTGATGGTCAGGTGTCCACATACTTTTGCCCATATAGTGTAAATTAAAGGAAAGTATGAATGACACAAAATATTATTCAAAATATTAAAAGATTTAGTAATCTTTTAAATTCCTTAAGATTTGAAAACAGTTTTAAAAAGACTTAATTTGTAATCCACAGCAAAATCTCTAGGCTCCACACTTCTCATGTATGCACAGTACCTGAGTTTTCTGTACAATAACCAATGTACATATGTGAGCAAACAAAACTATAGACTGAACAGACAAAATCAGATTAGTTATATGTACTCACTATAAGAATTACCTTTAATCCATAGAATGGGATTGGCCTTGCTGTGTGAACAAAGCCTAAAGTTTTAAGTGTATATAGTGTAGAATGTAATAACATTCGGCTTTGCCATTTTCAATTTGAATTAAACTGTGACATTAAAGTGCAGAGTGTCAGCTTTAATTGCATCCATACTGTACATTACAGGAACAACAAAATCACAAAACTGTCCAGTTTCTAAGGTTGCTCATTGTATACAACCTAGCTTGAAATAAAGCACCCTTTTTATGCTGTGCTGTTAGTGAGTTTGCCATACCTGCCTAAATTCACCTTTTATATTGTTGAGAACTAAACACATTGACAAGTACACTCTGCACTCTGCCCTGGGCAGGCCTGCACAGGCCTCAAATCTCCTGATACAGCGATGGCAGTAAGACCCCGGACACTAATGGAGGAGTGTGTTCCTGCATGTACATGTGTTTATTATCTTGTTGGGACTGCTGGGACTGAGCACTCTGTCAACACACGTTCTCACTTTACACAGGTTCAGACTCGCAGTGCTGATGAACCCATGACCACATTTGTGATGTGCAACCAGTGTGGCAACCGGTGGAAGGTAAGAGAAACTCGTAACACACAAAATACCCCCCCCCCTCCCCCCCACACACACACACACACACTGCAGTTAAAGTAAAGGTTTTCTGTGATGTACAATAATCTGAAAATCATATGAATAAAATTTGTATAGTTATTGTTGATGAGGCCATGTGGTGGCACTGTTTGCTCAAAGTAATTGAACTTGAGTGTGCCTTCAGTTAAATAAATGTGTGCTAGATGTGCAGAGATACCCAGTATCAATTTATGTTTGTAAATCTGTTCAAAATGCTTTCTTGGTTATAGATATACACAAAAAACATATATTTATAACACCTCTCTGTGTTCTTTATCTCAATTTAGTTTTGTTAAGAAGCAACAGGATTCTACATGTAATCAAGTGACAGATTAACATTGTGAGAAGGTACTTTTGTTACTTTTTTTTCCCCGAATGAAATGTCATTTTTATACTCATTTCATAGCTTTGTAATATATTCTGTATGCATATTGCTGTATATGCAAAAAAAGGCTTTGATGTAAATTTTATTTTATAGCATTTTTTTTTTTTTTGTACTGGGAGTATGTTCATTACCTTTAAGCGCTCGAGTTAACTGGACTTTGTAAGTCAGCATTAGCTCATTTGATACTGCTTTTGCCCCCGATGAAGCACTCTGTGCCTTTTTGTGCTTTCAATGCCGAGATTGTCATGCTTAAAGATTTGTACAAATTCTTTTGCACATCAGTAAGATTTGTGAAAGTGTGTTGTAGATATGCATATGCAGGTTATGCATTTGGTAACATTAATTTACACTTTTATTTGAATAGTCATTTGTAGATGCTTAATGAATTTCCAGTGATCATTTAACAAATGAACAGTTTAAAGTATAGCTTGAAATGTATTTGGTCAACTGAGAAATAACTGATTAGTCTGTCAGTGTCATAGATCATCTATAGGAGACCTTCCAGATAAAGTGGTACTTTGTTTTCTTCTGCAGCTGAATAATGTGTGAAAAGTGGATCTGATTGATAACATTTGGGCATGTATGATCAACTTGTAGACCAGTAGGTCTCAATAAATTTGGAGAAAAATATGCAGAGATTTTTTTTGGGGGATTGGATGGCATGAGTATCTGGTGGTTGTCCAGAATTGATTAATAGTTAAGCAATTTAAACATTAACATATCACAGACTTTAGTACTAAGCAGGCAGGCAAGAACTCATTGAACCTGACATAACTTCAATGTCCAGTAAGCAAATCGTGCCATACATACATGCATCCAGATTTCTGTAAAGCTGGTCTGTGACTGTCTATTATTAAACTTGCTACAAATAAAATTGAATTCAAAAGTGATTTAAAAAAAAAAAAAAAAAAAAACCCACAGCTATGAGGTTTCTGAAAGTGGTGCCTTAAAAATCTAGTATGGATTTGTCCCTGTATTTCCAGTGTTGCCACTAGAGGGTAGGGAGTAGGTCAAGTTCTCAAGTTGCTGATTGTGTCTCACTTCAGTTATGTAACTGATGAGGGTCCTCCACATGTGCGTGCCCACACACAAAAGTTCACACACAGCAAATTAAATGAACTCAAAAAGGACATTAGCCATCAGTGATTTCCAAGAATAGCCACGATTCTTGGCAAATCCATCTAGGACATAAACACTCTAAATCTAGATTTCATCAGTGTTCATCTTGAATGTTTAGATGGACTTCTGTGTCATTTACTGAATACCCAGTACTATCTGCATCTGATGTGTGACCCTCCATAATTGTGAATTTAATTTCAATTTCAATTTCAATTTTTTTTTTTTTTTTTTTTAAGACCTATTCCAATAAAACATTTTGGATCTGTGTGTTCGGCTTTAAATGTCATCAGATATAATAAACTTCACACCAGTGGCTATTCTATCCATATCACGTGCGGGGGAAAAAAAGCCACGTTTTGAATTTGAGTCATGCTAATAATACAAAAGCTGTGGTTTAGATCTGATCCCAGTGTTCTCTTGGAACACCTGGTGTGTGGAACAGTCACATGAAGCCAGTGGAATCACTTTGATACCTCACTAATGTCACCTCATGCTAAACTGGCTGGCTGACTGAACTCTCACAAAGAGCAACTGGCAGGAATTGTTTGGCCACTGCCCCAGCTGTAATTCATGTCATAAAATTGCTTAATTACCTTGACCAAGAACAAATATTGTTCAAGCTTGTTGGATGCAAGAGGATTAGTGGTGTTCCTCATGGTGCTATATACGTAGGTGCTCATTCAGTAAGAGAAACCAAGGGATGAAGTTAAGATGAGGGGATCAGACAGACAGCTGTCTTCATGATCAAAAAAGAAAGTATGTTTGGTAACACCATCTATGAAACCTGTATTTACCCATCGTTACACATCTGCTTATAATTCTGTGTAATTGGGTAATGCAATTAAGAGCATGGTTATATGCTCTTAAGACAAAACACAGATGGCAAACAATTCTAATTAATAATAAACAAGACAATAATTGGGTTATGTTTTACACATGTTTCTTCATTAACCCAACTAACAAAGTCACTTTTAATTAAAAAAAAGAAAAGAAAAGAAGATAACACTTCAAAAGTTTAAATCTTCCTTGCTGAATGTGATATACATATTCTCTTATAACTTTAGCACTCTGCCTTTATTGCTGCATCCAAAGTCATTTGGATCCTCAGTTATAATATTCTTCCTGAAATCTATTTGAACTGTTTAACAAATCTTGGTAGATTCCTCATAATGTCTCACACTGCCTCGTTTAGATCAGATAGAGTGTGTCACCACAGATCCGACGTCTTTCTCTTGGTTGTTTTCAAACTTTTTTTTTTTTTTGGTTGATATTTCCTTCTGATTCGTATTGTTGTCTTGTTGCAGGACATAACCACATTTCATTTTTCACATTTTGATCCTGAGCTCAGGTTTTTGTCTGTGTGGAGTATCACATGTTCTTCCCGCATCCATGTGGACATCTTCCAGGTTCTCTCGTTTCCTCCCATTGCCCAAGAACATGCCAGTAGGTGGATTGTAGTAACTATAAATTGCCTCTAGGTGTGAATCTGTGTGAGTGTATGTGAGTGTGTTGAGCATGGTGTCCTGTAATGGACTAGTCTCATCGAGGATGTATTCCCCCCATGTCTATCCCGGGAACACTGGATACAAGGTGGGAATACACCCTGGACTGGACAAAAGCAGGGGCACACACATTCACACCTGTTGTTTATTTACAATACCTGTATGTTTTTGGGAGGTGGGAGAAACCTATAAGAAACACCACACAGACAGTACCTTGAGCTCAGGATCGAACCCTGGAGCTGTGAGGCAGCACTGCTACATGCCATGCCACTGTGGCACCTGGGTACTATATAATTAAAGTTTTTTTTTATTACATCACAAAATAACTAGTTTTAGGATGAATTGTGACCATCAATTTTTGATCCCTGAAGGAAGTGTAGGAAGATTTTCCCAACTTCACACATAAGGACATGACATTCTTTAAAATACATCAACACAACAAACAATCATCTGTTAATAGCTTCTCTATGCACACCATATCAGGTAAAAGGGGGAAAAAGCAAGTTATGCCAACTACAAGTTCTGCAAAAGGTAATTAGGTCAACAGAATCAACTTCAACTTCTTAAGCATCATGTGCTGTATTTAAGGTTTGGTCATATCCTGTTTATCACAAATAAAATCACTGCAGTGTGTGTGTGTGTGTGTGTGTGTGTGTGTGTGTGTGTGTGTGTGTGCGCCCACGCGCATGTACTGACAGTCTACAATCATGTACACTGTGAATAAGTGTGTGAAGCAGCTTCCTGTCTGTCAGTATTTGCATTTGGCGCTTTTGGTATGACTGTACTATTTAAAGGAAATCTGATATAGTTAGATCACCTTTGCTATGACCTCACCCCAGAAAATGTTTATTTCAAAATGTGGTGTAATGTGCTGTAATTGAAATAGGATCAGCATTTTATCTAAAGGGAGTAAATATCAAATTTTATTAAAAACAATATAAAGATGTAAAAAGTCTACAAATCCCTGTTTTGCAGGTTTTTATGTAAAAAAATGAAACCAAGATAGATCATGTGAGATCTTTTTCCACTGTGATATAGTAGCCAACAAATTTAAATTGAAAAACAAATAGATTGGGGGAAACTTGGGTATAAGAATAACCTGGTTGTATAAGTGTGCACACCCCTTAACTAATATTTTGTTAAAGGACATTTTGTTTGTAATACAGCAGTCAGTCATTTTGGGTAAGAGATCTCAACTTCGCTTAGCACATCTTGATTAAGCAGTTTCACTCCACTCTTCGTTGCAAAAATGCTCCTCATCTATCAAATTGTGAGGGGATCTCCTGTGCACAGCCTTCTATAAGTCATTCCACAGGTTTTAAATAGGATTTGTGCTTTGGGTTGTTATCATGGAAGGGGAAATTGTTCTTTATCTTAGTTGGGCTAACGGAGTCCTACTGGTTTTGTGCCCAAATTGATTGGTATTTGGAGCTATCCATGATTCCCTCTGATCTTGACTAGAGCCGAAGAGAAGTAGCTCCCTAGCGTGATGCTGCCACCACCATGCTTCATTCTAGGTTTGGTGTTCTTTGGATGATGTGCTTTCTTGTTTTGTGTCAAACATTTTTAGAATTACACTCAAAGTCCTACCTTGGTCTCATTAGAGTACAATACATTTTGCCACATGGTTTGGGGTGATTTGGGCAGGCTTGTGAAGAGATTGTTGCCATATCCAGGGAGTGACCAGTACTTGACTGATATTCCTGTAGCTCTTTTAATGTTGCTGTTTTTCTGTTGTCAACCTCACTGATAAGGTTTATTTTTACCTTTAGTCTAATTTGGAGTGATGTCCTATCCTTGGTAATGCCACTGTGGTGCCACATTTTCTCTACTTGTTGATGACAGCCTTCACAGTGTTCCATGTTCCATCTGATATTTTTGAAAAATTATTTTATACCTCTCTCCTGATCAATTCCTTTCCACAGTCAGATGAAACGAAGATGATGTCAAGAAAATTCTACAGAAGCAGCTGATCTTTCTGGGAGTAATTAGAATAACTTCATTGATGACGTGTACAATGATTACTTTTGAACACGAGTTTGAATGCATGTTTCATTCTGAGCCCAGTCACATGCCCCATTATAAAAGGTTGTACACACTTATGCAACCAGGTTGTTGTAATCCCCCCCCCCCCACCCCCTTTACTTTGTTCCCTAAAACATTTGTTTGGTTTCATTAGAATTTCCTTGGTTGTCATCACATTAAAGGTGGAAAAAAGATCTGACATGGTTTATCTTGGTTTCATTCATTTCCAAAAATATCTGCAATTTCAATAGGGGTGTGTAGACATTTTATATTCACTATATTTGAGTGTGAAAGATTAGTACAGTTCTCTCATTCTGAAACTTCCTGAACATGACAGGGCTTGCGTGGCACTTGATATATAAAGAACGTCAGGTTATACACTGAGGACAGTCATACACTGAGAAACACAGCACTATTGGCCCTCCTGTTTACACTTATAAACCCAAAATCAATGAAGCTCAAACTATCCTTAATGATGTAAAATGTACTCGCAGATGAAAGCAAAGATACACAGTACTAATATATTAGGAGCAATATTAGCTCATTTCAACAGAATCCCTAAACCGCAATTTGTGAAACTACTGACATGCTGTAATCATTATTTTGAGTTAATAAGTAATTATTACAGGACATTATGATTATGATTATGAAATATCTCAGTATTCCAACTTAATATTTAACACCCCACAATCATTTCCACTGAAATTTGTGTCGCTCAAATCACAGCTGAATAATAACACAAACGTCTTTATTATCATCATTTATAATCATATCTTCTTTTAAAAAAGAGGGAAAATAAAAACATTTTAAAAATGCAACCCATTTCAAAGTCAAGGAACGAATGAGGATAATTTCTTACTGAAGTCATCTTCAAAAATTGTGATGATATGGCCTCGGTGTTGGGAATGTAAAGTCGTTTCTGACGGGTAAGAATCTTAAAACAAAAGCGTTTTGGTCCATAAACATACTTTTATAATATGTAATGCTAATGTCAATAAATAATTGTCCATAGAAGTCCATGAGTGTGGAACATGTGTCTCTGCTGCATGGCACATTGCTGTGGATGGCAGGAGGAAGCAAAGAAAATGTGAGTGAGAAAATGAATGAACGTGTGTGTGACAGAGGTTGGGCCACAAGGTTTCAAACTCTCAAAAAAGTAATAACACACAACATTCTGGCATAAAGTAGTACAGAAAAAGACAGGACACATTTTTGAGGGGGGGGGAAAAAGCACTGGACATACATTAGTTATGCAGAGGATTATTATAAGAGCATCATAACACAGTTCTTCTGCAGTCCCACGTGTTCAGTTTCAGACTGTAAGAAAGCTAGGCTAATTTGGCACCTAGAGAAATGTATGTAAACATAAGCAAGTATACGTCTCAAGAGTCCTTCTCTCTTTCCGAACACTAGCTGTGGAAAAATGTCCGTTTGGCCTGTGCTGTGATGTGTCGTCTAGTGTGTGAAGTAGTTACAGAAGGGTTGATATGTCTTTAAACATCTCTGTATAAATCTAGGATAAAAATATTTATGACCAAAGGCCCAACTAATACCTTAACCTCTCTGAACTGTCTTATACAGGTTCACTGAACCTTACACACTCATTATTTCACAAGCACACACCCCTCGTACACACCTTAGACTGGTCACATCTTATTGGAAAATATGAACAATACTAAATTACTAAATTGCACACAAACATACACATTATATATAAATATATACACACAAGGTATATATATATATTATGAACACAAATGTACATTGTCATGCACAACTGGTATTTCATTTGAGAAAATAAAAAAAGGAATTGTACCATAAATCCTGTTTGGCCAATACAGCCGATAAATCTAAATCTAATAATTCTAAAAAGAATGTTTCATTCTATCGTTAAATTCTCTTTTTGACAATTTCATCATATATAAATCCTTATATTCTATGCTGAATAGATATTTACAGATTTTTTTAATGAAGTATAATGTTATAATGAAAGTCTAAAAGGGGTGGTGAGAGGACCATGCCCAAATGAAAATAGCACTGATGGCTTTAATTTGATTTAATTTGTATACATAAACCAAACACACCTCACTGATGAGGACTGGTGCATTGTAGATGCCTTGCATCCTTATAATATGAAATCAGGGAGAGATCATTTCAGTTTGGAACCAAAGCACTGAGATGCATTTCCTCTAACTGTTCAGGAGAAAGAACCAGGCCTATGTTTTCAATTATGTTTCTAACACACTGCTATCACAGAGCATGTGGAAGTCTACATCAGTGACCTCCAGGGGTTCCATGATCAAATCTATTATATTTATTATTATACATATTATATGTATATTATTAGGTTGACTGGTCACTTGAATTGAATGGGTTTAATCCAAAACTCAATAACTCAAAACATGTACACCTTTAAATAATGTCAATAAGTCACACATAAATGCTCTATGGCTCCAATAAATAGGCAAAATAAATTGTACATAATTAAATATTTAGCCTAATATTTGACTAGTTGGATTATGTACAGAGTAGTTCAGTGGAATTTATTTTACATTTAAAGGGGCTGAAAAAGGTATGTGTATATAGTAGGAAGCAGATTTATCAGTCACAACACACAGCAAGCATGTAGTTGAATCAGATTCCTTCGTGATTTGTTCATTATTTGTTTTGAGCAGCTTACAAACAAGCTAACAAATAAAGTTATTAGCAAATGTGGGAAGTGAAGTACATTTTAAAACAAATTGGTTATTCTATAATATCTACAATATTTATTGGAACAAAGAAGGTAACTTTTTGTGCAAGTAATTGATTAAAATTCTACATTCTAATGGGTGTGACAACGTGGGTGGACAATCCCTTAATGCATATGTACATTTCAACATTTTACATGTGATGTCTGTACCCATTCATGCTAGTGCTGTGACAGCAAAATGGAGGGGAAAATCACAAGCTTGTTATGATAAAAAGTCATCCCTCAAATCTAAAAAAAAAAAATCTTTAAAAAAAAAAAAAGGAAGTGACCTAATATCTATCACTCCAAATATTTACCTGTTGTTAGCTATGTTTTGGATGTATCTAGTACTTCACCCTGAGTAAAAAATTAGAAGCTGTATGTTAACTTTTACCAGAGTATTTATTTAGATTTGCACTTTTACTTGAGTAAGGAATTTGTGTACTTTTCTACTTCTGGTAGTTCCCTAATTGTTGAGGGAGTAGTAGGCTATATAACACCCCAATTTAAATTATTGGAAATTGTATTGCTTCTTTATACATTTATAAATAGCCCCACTGAATCTGAAAACAAAATTACCTCAGGTTGCATTGTCTAGAAGGTTTGCTCCCCAGTTACATACTCAGTCGATACCCCAGCCATCCCATTGCTTACCCAAAAAACTTCACCTGAGCTAATAAGCTAATTAGGTACTGGAAAGGCCCTTACGGCAGTGACAAGGATTCTTAAGTGAGCACATTGCTACAAACAATATTGAAACATGACCCAAAACCTCCTCCAGATTGGGGATTTCAGGGGAAAGGCATATCTATATCAGTCAGGTAGAAATGGCTTTACACAAATACAGCTAATGAACAAAAACAGTATTTATATCAGTGCCATAATAAATGAGTTCATAACACTGCCTATTGTATTTGCCCAATTTTCCTCTCATACTGAGGACAAACCCATGCACACAGAACAGTGGTTGTCTTTCAAATTCACATTTTGAAATGTACAGACACAGAGGGCATGGGAGGTACACAAGCTCACAGTGGTAGCACCAGCATCGATTTCAGGTCTTCTTAATAGTAATTACAAAATGGAATTCGTACCAAGTGCCATTCAGGCATATGCAGAAGGCTATAACCTACAGCAAAGGGAATCCTAAAAAGCTTGCTGGTCATAAAGTGACATTTTGTGAGTGGTGCCATCATGCCAACATCATGCCAGGGAAGCCTGAAACTGCTGATGCATATGGTACAATTTCACTGCCTTAACTTGAAATGTAATGGATGTAATGGCTGTGATTGAGGTATAAGAAATACTACTGTGTGAATGTTGGAGTGTGTGTGTGTATGTGTGAGCAGCTACTGAATCTAAAATGAACCTAAATTTGTTTAACCTAAATTTCTGAAATGAACCTAAATTTGATGAAACAGCACTGTCACTTCAGGACTTGCCTAGAATTTACATGGAGACAGTTTGGTAAATGTTCACATTGAACATTTTACTGGTCGCAGTCTGGTACCATTGTGACGGATGGGCGTCCCATCCAGGGTGTACTCCCAGTGTTCCCGGGATAGGCTCTGGATCTGCAGCGACCCCAACTAGGAGAAAGCACTTACTGAAAGTAAGTGAGTGAATCTTGTAGCAGTTTTACATTGACTATAACTATTTTGCCAGAAAGGATAATTCCTGGGCTTTTAAAATAGAGTAAAAAGTCATTGAACAGTAACTAAAAATCAACATAATATACAGTGATGACTTTTTCTACACTTTTACAGTAGTATACAGAAGTTGATTATGTATTTGATTTATATGTCTATGAAGGTTTTCAGTCACTGAGTTTTCTAGCACTGGCATGTCAAGGATACTGGAAGTGTTTTACAGACTTTAAGCCATTTTTTAATGAGGTTTTTGATGATCAACTGAAATTGAAGCCCCTTGAGTAAGTAGAAAAATGTTCACACTTTACTAGGTATACATAGTGCTACATGCCACCTGCATAAGCCCTTCATCACAACTTATATAACACTACATTAATTTAATAGATTTTTCCAACAGGCATCAACTGCCATAAAGACAGCTTTTTATTTAATTTGAAGTCAAGTTGACATAACACCTGAATCAAGTAACATAGTTTTGGTAATGTAAGGCTGTGTTGTGACACTTTCCAGACTTACTTACAGTAGAATGTCACAATAAATGACGTAGCTCAGTGTATATCTGGTGTATCAGTCACAATACGTAATTATGTGTTATGTAAACCTGCAAGTGCCTTTATGTCAGCTGATGACTGCTGGAATAATGCTATATAAATGTTTATGTCACCAGTCATGAAGGGCTCATGTAGTTGCTCTATGAGCATGTAAGGTGTTTCCAAATGTCTTCACAACTCCAGTAGCCTTGATGTACTACTAATAGACCATCTGCTCTATGCATTAAGTGAGTTATTGGTGGAGAAGGTGTAATATGCATCAGCTCAGCTCAACCCATCCACCCAGCATTACACTAATAGGCTGCAGCTTGTAATTCCCAGAATGAAATATGATTATCATCTAAATATACAGTACCATCACTATCAGCGCAATACACAATAATGGTTAAAGCTGTGTTTGTGTCTATAAGGCCCCATCCACAATTTTACAGATATTTTTGAAAACATGGTTTTTACCCCTTTCAAAAGAAAATCCCATCGACACAAACAGCATTTCTGAAAATACATATATGGCCAAAAGTATGTGGACACCTAATTATTGAGCATTCCATTACAAAATCATGGGCATTAATATGGAGTTGGTCCCTCTTTGCTGTTATAACAGCCTTATAACAGCCTCCACACTACTGGGAAAGCTTTCCACTAGATTTTGGAGTGTGGCTGTGGGAATTTTTGCCCATTCACCACCAAGAGGACAAGAAGTCAAGCACTGATGTCCAGCAAGAAAGCCTGGCATGAAGTTGGTGTTCAAATTCATCCCAAAGGTATTCAGGGCTCTGTGCAAGCCACCCGAATTGATCCAGACATTGGCAAACTATGACTTTATGGACCTTTGTGCACAGGGGCATTGTTATACTGGAACAAGTTTGGGCCCCTTAGTTCCAGTTATGGGAAATCTTAATGCTGCAGCATACAAAGACATTCAGCCCACACACTTTTGGCCATGTAGTATATCACTGTCCACATGAAAATGCAAAAATTTGAAAACATTTATATGAGAAGGTCAACCAACTGGGTGGAGATAGTATTTCATAAACTGTTGTAAGCATGTCGACTGAGTGGTACAGAAGGTGAAATGTGGAGAAACACCAACATGGCGAAAACTTAATTCAGCCATTCATTCATCTTCATTAACTGTTTTATGCTGGTCAGGGTTGTGGTTTCCCAAAAGTTCTAAAATGAAAAATGACAAATTCATATGTGTAGTCTGACATTGAGGTGGAACTACTGCTTAAGGTTACACTTGGGTCCTATTAATAATTTCAGTTCACAGTACAGTTTGTACCGCTAGAGTGGTGGGTTCAGGCACCTCTGCATGCGGGTGTAAGATTAATACAAAGAGAAATTAAGTTAGAAACACATTAACAAATATCAAATAAGCAGGCATGATAAACAAAGTCCTAGCACATCCATTACACATGCAAACCACAATGGGCAGGCTCAGGTTCACACTGTGACATCAGTGTTTTCAAAAAGGTTTTTCACGTCCACACTAAAACAGTGAAAACTGAGTTTTAAAATTTCTCCAACTTGGAGGATGGTTTTCAAAACCTCCATTTTCAGTGACCTAAAATACTGTTTTTATGTGAGTTGTTTTCAGAAATATCCATATACATGTGGACAGGGCCTAAGTGTGCATGTTTGCTCGCAGATCTCTGTGACCATCCTATATTACTAATGTCCTATCCCAAGCCTCAGTGCTCTGAAGCCCAGATCAGACTTTTGGCAGTGAAATAGTCCTAAAATCAGATGAATTCAGTAGAGCTATTTGTGCAGTTTAAACATTTCCTGTAGCACAATGAATGTAAGTCCTGCACAGTGCACAAGTCAAGGCCCAGATGCTCAGGTGGAGTTCCATTCATCATGCTAAGTGACTATTCACAAACTGTAGAAATGTCAACAAGGACACACAGTGTCATAGATGTGAAGCACCACTTTTCTATAAAATGCTTGAGATCATCTCTGTAGCCTGATTTGTGTCCAATAATTGAAGGGAGCTGGGGTTGTTCTGGTTTTATTCTAATGGAAGTGATCGTTATTAGGTATAGCCTTGTAGGTTGCCTCTTATGATTAATAAATGAGAAAGTGAAGCGGAAGACAGCAAGTGAGGACAATCACAGTGCAGCTGTTCAACCACACAAAGTTAAACTACTAAGCACAGTGTCCAGATTATATTATAAGGTAATAGCAACACTAACACTGGTTTCGCTTGATATGTTATTAAAAACATGCACACACAAGGTTTTGAGGTGCTTTGCATCTACAAACAATCCTTATAAATTCATCTGAATTAAGGAGTTTATTTGCCAAAATATTACAATACTGAATAATTACTAAAGAAATACTGGAATTTATCCAGAAGAGAAACCCAGAAAGCAGCATCTCTGATTCTCTGATTTTTTCGCAATTTTTGCCAAGGAAAGGGTCATGTGACCCATCAAGCTTTTCATCCTGTAAATAAGGATGTGCCAGAGAGGCTGAGGTCTTGCTTACCTACACACACACACACACACACACACACACACACACACACACACACACACACACTCATACACACACAGTGTACTATGAAGCACTCGTGACCTTGCTCGGTTTGCGTCATCCGTACCGGATTTAAAATTGACTGTACAAGAACAAAAGCTGACAAAATAGAAAATAAATAACATTAACAATACTAAATTTAAAATGCATTTTGAGTGACCAGTCTAATTAAGACTTAAGCATTTTCTCACCACTCACTTTTTTCTTTGTATCTACATCTATTTTCCACTTATTGTTGTTTTCAATAGCATTTGTTAAAACTTGTTAACATTCTAAATATTCTTTTCTCAATTTTTTTTTTTTTTTTTTTTTTTTGCAACTGGGAAACTTTCAACCCCTCCGGTAACAAACATAACCATCCACCACCACCCAACCCCATGTCTCAGAGAAGGGAGACAGTGGACAGATCAAAGGTCATAGATAATAGGCAAACCGGTCGTATGCGGAGCGGAGAAAGTCGACTCCAGTGTGTCTTATTGCAGAGGTGCTCGTCTTTTGTCAACACAGGACATCAGGTAAAAAGATAAAACAAGTTCTAAACTGTGTTCGTACACATACCTATGGAAAAAATGAGCAAATGACAAAGAGACTCGCGTGGTTCAGTAGTTGTTTCTGTCATCACAAGCAGTGGAGTGACTATGACTACTTCTTCAACCCTGTGTCTTCCAGTTTCAGTCTGTGCAGAATATTCCGGAGAGATGGCATGCCCTCCAAGACAACAGACGAGAGGTGAAGTCAAAGCAAAACACTGAGGAAAAAGAGGCATAATCCAACCATGACAAGAAGCCAACATGTACTTTCTCCTTTAGTGGTTGTGTAATGGAAGGATGAATGTAGAGCTAGAGAGACATGGATAGAGGTGGGTCTAGGATTCAGAAGAGGAGCGTGAGCCCCCCTGCACCAGTGATCTATAGATGGGTGAGTTGAGGAAGCGTGGGTATGAGTCTCTGTGCATGAGCGTGTAGATCTGCAGCTGTGCATCCTCAAACGTGTGCGGCGTTGGGTCCTGCATCTTCTTGTTGATTACCTCACGCACCCGCGAGTCCAAACTCACCTGCCAGAGAGAGAGAGAGGAAACAGAAAAAGTGGCAAGCTTTAAACAACTTGAGAATTTATAGAGGTAGAATTTAGTATAGGTAGAGTTTATAAAGACCTATGATCTAACATTTTATATCAAGATTTTCTGAGGGTTTTTCATTTTATATCAAGATTTTTTGTTATAATACGTTTTTGTAAAAAAAACAAAAAACAAAAAAACTGTGGCTTTTGGTTTTCTGGCTTTGGGTCACCTTTTATTTTTATTCATGGTATAAAATTCCCCATTATAGTGAAGAGTAGTGCTAATTGAATCATACATATCTAGTTAGCTAAGGTTGTACTTAATCTCTTTAAGTTACTACAGAATATGCTCATCCATAGTGGCAGTGGGGCAACAACTGTTGATCTTTATAAAATCCTCATTCATGACTCCATACATTTTAAATTCCATAAAACGGATTACCTCTTTTGAGTGACCAATGATTAAAAAGAATGTTATTATTTGATAGATATAAGCCGAAGTTCCATCGATTTGGTTGCCTTTCTAGATTTTGTGCAATCATGTTAGCTCAACGACTGTATAAATGAATGGACAATATTAAAATAGGAGCCAGAGAATGACTGGGTGGACAGTGGGTCCACCAGGTCCACCTCTCATGCCCATATTAGTGATGGACACTTGTACGAGAGAGTGCACGCTGTTACCAGAATTGCAACTTTAGATGGCACATCGGCTAACCAGAGTGGCAAGTCCAGTGTTATTAATAAATATATAACATGCTAAGTTGTAGTCGAATAATTTTTGCAGGTATATTAATTTTACCATTGACAGAAAAGATTTTAGATCTTTGAGTCACGACTGACTGAGCTACCATTATCCATCATTAATCAAAGTAATGTACGTATAAGTGGTGAACAAGACATGGTTTTGTTACAGGACTACTGAGAGCTTCAGCTGCTTGTTGGAGTGTGTGCACATTCATGAAGCTCGACTGTCATGTCCTAACTTGTCAATCACCTCATCAACCACACCCTTTTTGTTTATCACTGAGTAACTCCTATAAAACACATTTATCATAAGGAAAAATATTGGGGGAGAAAGCAAGGTCAACTGAGCTTATAAAAATGACAGAACACTATTCCCAGAAATAGTTTGTGGATATGTAATTTAAAATTCAAGTCTGCCATTTCCCCTATTCACTAACATGGGAATGAGAAGGGGTAAAAATTGTACTACAGCCAGTTACTATAGGGCCTCAGAGACATCTTGGCTTCACTTTTGAATTCCTGTCATGACATCCACCCATACAGTTGCAATCAAAATTATTCAACCCCCATTGCAAATCAGGTTTATTGTCAAAATTGATAGACTTTCAGCTGTTTGCAATGAACGAATCAAACAAAAGCAAATGAAATAGTTCAACACAACGAATGCAACGAATGCTTCAAGTGGTTTCCCCAAATTCAAGTGAAAATGCAACTTATAATTGAGTTAGCTCCATAGTTATTATTACACCTAGTGATTAAAAACGGGAACTGCAACAAGCACTAATAGAGGTCCAAATAGAGGGGAAAGAATGACACTGCCCCATGCTCACTATGAACATTTTCAGTGGAGGACAAGACAGTTAATAAGAGGGTTTCCAAGGTCCCAGTTTTTATGCCAAACTGGGCTAGTTTAAAATACTCTGTTGCTGCCAAGAGCTTATTTTATAGCAAAGAATTGGAATTAAATCTAATACATTTCCCCAAAGAAAGAC